>CAKAOI010028187.1:0-139540 GCA_916701655.1 Sebastiscus albofasciatus | reverse complement strand
AGCGCTCCGTGTCATCTGTTTGTTGAAGCGCATCGAGTTGTTCTCCGTCACTGTGTGCCTGGTTGCCTTGTCGCTATGACAACCAAGTAAATGTATACACTTGTCCAAGTCAATTTGGTCAATTAAAAACATCACTTATTAACCAACACAGTCTCACGGCAGTTTGTGAAATAGTCATAAAATTTAATCTATTTGATTCGTGTACATAGACCCGAATTTCCCCTTTTTTTTCGTGATGATCAGCACGACTTTCGGACGTGCGTTTTCCTACGAATGTTTAGTAACACGTGATGCACGTATCAATTTCCGCTTCAGTCTTTTCAAAATAAAACTACTTAGTTAGGTTTAGGAATATATCGACTTGGTTAGGCTTGTGCAACAAATTACTTAGTTAGGTTTAGGAAAAGATCGGGGTTTGGGTTAAAATAACTCCGGAAGTGCTGTAACTTAAGCATGGAAGTTACGTGACAAATAAATCAACTTTGACTTGGGGACACGAACACCGGCCTTCTGGGCAAAAGTCCTGTATTTTTTTGACCCACCCATTCACCTTGACCTCTATACTTTCCGGTTCACAATTACGTGAATTAAAATATTAAACGAAAAAAATTTGAAATTTGTGTCTCTGTACACGAATCAATACATTACATTTTGTGTCTTTTTCACAAACTGCTGTGCGGCTGGGCTGTATTAACACATCAGATTAAAAGCGTTAATTGGATTTGCCTGCTGTGTGAACGTTATCGTAGCTAACGGTGATGTCCAGGTATAATGGCTTGGTGGTCACAGGATGGAGGATGACTATCGGTCTGTCTCTCTACTATGCTGGTGCAACTGATCATGGTGGAAGGCAGTGTGCTCTGTGGTGCTGGTGTGGTTTTTTAAGAGGACGGGTTGGGGGGAGGATTTCTCCAGTGATCATTTGGCTGAAAGAGAGAGAGAGAGAGAGAGAGAGAGAGAGAGAGAGAGAGAGAGAGAAAGAGAAAGAGAGACAGATACAGCAGCTGTGCTGCCAGCTCAAATCTGAAATTCACGGAGCTATGTGGAACCGGACCTGATCTCATGTTTGTACTCCTGAAACAGGAGGGAAAAATAAGGTACTTCTTTGTGCTGTATGAAGTGATTTAGAGGTATGCAAAAGGTGGGTAAACTCTGAAGGTTAGTTGGTGATCACCACAAGGCAAACAAGCATCATAATGCAATATGACGTCAACTGCAAACTATGCATAAATATTATTTTACATTTATTAATACAGTTGGGTAAACTGACACCCTCTGCTACATGATGATGGATTCATGATCTGATTTGAGCTGGCAGCGTAAATTCAGCCACTGATAGCTCTAATGCCACATACAATAACTGTAACATTTATATATATATCTATATATCTATATCTATAAATATATGCTTCTGTATACTGTATATATTTGTATTACCGACCTCTGTGAGGCACATTAACATGTCAGAATTGCTATGCCAGCGGTTTCCCTGTCTGAGCCATGACCCGGTTGCAGCATGGCTCTCATTCACAGTGATAGTGAGCAAAGTACGGTACGAACACGAGCCGGCCTGGAGGTGGCCGGCGTGAAACTGTACTGCTTGATCATCCTATTGCTGTGTGTGTGTGTTGCTGCTGCGTTGTGTGTGTATATCCCTGTATACTCAGTGCTTACGGTTCTATTTGAATACCCTGCAACGTAGATTAGTAACACTGAGAGTGGCGGCACCTGAAGGCCATGTCACAGTCCTTGTTGGCTTCAACAGGTAATCGAGAGATGAGTTAACGGACCGCGTGTGTGTGTTTTCATGTGTGTGTGTGTGTGTGAGATATTTTAGAGAGTATTGTTAAGACTGCTAAAGACAGGCAGGAACAGGAAAGATGTGGGAGAGGGAGGGGATAAAGGAAGGGGTTCAGGGCTACTAAGGGATACAGACATTGTGGTTTTAGTGCAACAGAAAAAAACCTGATAGTTACTTGTAGTGGATGGCAATTTGGGATATGGTTGGTGGAGCTTATTTCAGCAGTGTTTAATTCATGTTGTAAGTTTCTGGGATAGGACGGTCGCTCAGAAAGTCTTTAAATGGTGTCCGTTTCTGCTGCGACGGCGAGGGAAGGATCTGGAGATGTACTAGTATGCGCGAGAACAAGGGTCCATTTTTTTTGTGTGGCGGATTTTTTTGTGTTGGCTTGGCCTGAGTCACAACGCTATACCCGCCACAGTTGCTCGCTCGCCGTTTTCCCTCCCCTCGCCCGGGATGAAACCATATCCACAGGCGAATACTGCTGACTCACTTGCTGTTTATTCATCTCCCAGTCACCACCCACAATAGTCCGTTGGCCTGACCCAATCGGGCCAAAATGGCTTCCACTGGAGTCCCAGCTTCCAGCTGTCCCCTGACAGTTTCCTTTAAGTTCAAACGGCACACTGTGATGTCACAAATTCACCCCCGCCCTCGGTGGTATTTTTGGGTTCCTAAAATAAAAATCCAAAGTGACTGTTGGTCCCTCGTGGTGTGTGATAAAAATGAAAAAATGGTTGAGAAGATGACACAGTCTGCCATGTCAGCTGTCACGTGTTGATCCACGGCCCGTTTGAAAGACCTGCTGTACACTGTCGGCACAATCAACAGGTCCATGTTGGCAACTCATTTGTGCACCGTGTGTACATATATATCTATATCTATATATTTATATATGTGTGTGTGCATGTCAGTGTGTTGCAGACAGAGGGGCAGCTGCACTGAGATGAGAGGTGAGGTAGAATCTGTCGGTTTCAGGCGGGATTTGAAACAGGTAAAGGTGACAGGAGAGGCCTCCCCTCACCACCATCTGACAGCGCTGAACCTATCACAAGACGGCGGAAGGTGAGGAGGCGGGGCTACGGTGTGATTTAACAGGACGGGGCTCCGATGAGAACACGTACTCACATACAAACACGGAGACAAGAAGTGTGGTGCAGCCACAGTGGTTATTGAGGAGGAGGAAGAGATGAGTAATAAAACAACTGAGGTAATGCATAAAATAAAAAACAACTGGTTGTAATATGCATGTGTGTGTGAGGTAATGAAAACAGGAGGTATGTGTCAGAGAGGTATTCTAGCAATATATATTATATATATTCATATACTGTATGTGAGAACTCTAGATTACTTGTCAGTGTTAATGTAACATGATGTAATTTTTCCAAGTCACGTATTGTGATTTTAAAAATTTCTTATAATTACTTAAATTTGTAACCTAACTATTTTTCTAAAGTACAGTGAGAGACACTGTACAATAAAGGTAGTGGAAACACTTCCTATGCAGCCTATAGCTACAATACACTTTATTTTGAAAAATGCTCATAATGTATCATAACAATATAATCTTAGAAGTAGTCTCTACCCATTTTGCATGAGGTGTTGATATGAATCTATTGTCAACAGAAAAATATCAATTATAGCCATTTTAAATAGCTGAAGTTTAGCAAGTAACGTTTGCTATGCTCACCATCTTAGCATGATAACATTAAAGGCATTTGTTCATAAACCAAAGTATTGCAGAAACTGGAATTTTGACCTGATGAAAAGACATTGCAATTCATCCTCAGAGGACGTGCTCGACTTCGCACAAAGACTGGCAACAGTGGGAAACAGCTAGCCTAGCTTTGTCCTAAGGTGACATAAACCCACCTGAGCCCGGCCAAGACAAAGTCCGGCACATAAACTAACACCCCGTAAACCCACAGCGTGTAGTATTTACATTTTGGGCAGAGCCAGGCTAGCTGTTCCCCTCTTTCCAGTCTTGGTGCTAAGCTAAGCTAACCAGCTGTAGCTTCATATTTTTGAGAGTGGTTGTATCCATAGAATTAGAAGACGACGTATATTCCCATTCAAATCAACTTAGCAGGATGGTCAGACCCAGCCAACATTTGTATGTGGGGCCCATGTGGGTAGTAAATGGGCTGAAAAATGGGCCCTATATGGGATTTTCCATCGGTTCCATAATGGCCCCATGCCAATTGCCCTTGTGGGTTTCATGCAGGATTACAATGGGTGTTATATGGGCCCAATCTGGGCAACATAAACCAAAACCCATCTCGGCCCCAGGTTGAAGTTCTATGTGGGAACTACATGGGGACTACATGGCCAGAAATATGGGTTGTAAGTGGGTTTGTCCACAGTTTCCATGTTGGCCCCATGCACTAACTTCCCAGTAGTTACCCAACTAGGACCCACACGGGTAGCCCACATGGGGAGCCCATGTGGGACCAACTTAGTTGACCCAAGTGGGCGCCATTTGTGTTGCACATTCTGAGCCCATGTACTAATTTCCCATTAGTGACCCACCTAGAACCCACTTTGATCTACTTAGTTGATCCAAGTGGGCCCCAGATAAGATGCCCATTTTGGGCCCATACCTACTTGGTACCCAGGTACCCCAAGCATAACCCATGTGGGGCCCACATAACCATGTTGGCTTGGGAGTGGCGGACATTTTTAATTGTACTGTTGCCATTGCGCCTGTTGTAGTGGGCTAACTTCCGTATAAACTAAACCGACTTAAGGCAAGTCGCGGACTCACCGAGGTGAGGTTTTTCAACTAAAATGAGCGTTGGAGTTATAATTCACGTTACGAAGCATAGAGAGCCAGACTAAATAAGTCAAATTGTTTAATTTGACTTATTTAGTCAACTTAATGCTTACAACTTAATGCTAACTTAATGCTTCATCCACACACTCGTCACACCGTCACAGCGTAGGAAAGCGCATTGCTATCGCCAGATGAGTGACAACTTTGTTCGGCTCATTTTCTGTAACCAGTGTAGCATTAAAGCAAGCTAGCTAGCTAACTAGACAGATGGCTATTTAGCTAGCTAGCTATCGGACAGATAGCTAGTTAGCTAGCTTGCTAATTCTGCCATGAGCCGAACAATGGCCACTCTAGCTAACTAGCTAGTCATCCGTCTCTGGAGCTGCGTCCGTTCTCTTCCCGGCGAGCTGTAACCACACTTTACGGCCCCACTGACGGTGTTGTCACCATAACAACTAACAACAATCGCCATTTTCTTTTGTAAATTACCACGGAAAACAGTTCAATGTCAACATTACACTCCTATTCTATTTCTATGGTGGTATCAATCTTCTCATCTAACTCTCAGCAAGAAAGAAAATAAGTGTATTTCCCAAAATGCCGAACTATTAATAACCATACCTGTCTTATGAATGCAGTTATAAGACACAGTAATGCACATATCAGCTGTTGTAATGCATTAGAATGTGTCACGCAGGTATGTAGCTATATATAAATAATACATTGTAGATAAGGGCTTCATACGAAGTGTTCCGACTATATCTTCTCCTAACACTAGCAGAGAGGTGCATGGGTGACAGAAGACTGCATGGCTGCATGTTTTCTTAACAGACTACCACCACCCACACAATAATATGGAAATACATGTTACGACATTATGAGGTAAGAGTGTTGGGGTGTGTTTTGTGCACATGTGTCTCTGTGTGTACGTGAGACAGAGAGAAACGGAGTGGTCAGTACGTGGGGGGAGGTAGGTTGACGAACACTCACGGGGCCACGGCAGACTGAGGGACTTACTGCGCGGGCAGACGGAGGACGGTAATGTAGTTAAGGTGATGCACGAGAGATGGCTGGGGGTCGTCTGAGGAGCTAATGGTAAGGTCCCAGAGATTATTGAGGTGCGAGGAGGGTGTGAGGGGAGTAGAGACATAACCGAGCCCCTCAGTTTGCATTAGTGTGGGTGCAGAGTACAGCTGTTTGACCATACAGGTGCAAGAGGTGTTAACGAATGAGATATTTGTGTTTGCATATGTTTGCACTGTACGTTCCCGGCAGTGTGTTCGGAATCTAAATCTGTGAATATCTACAACAACTTTGTACTCCGTGTGTGTGTGTACCTCTCAGAATGACAGTGTGTTTCTCCCTGGTGAAGTCGATGTGTGTTTGCTGGTGGCAGGCGGTGGGTCTTTGAGGAAAAAAGGGACAAAACAAAAAGTTTACAGGGCACGTTCACACTGAAGAAGAAGAAAAAAAAAATCCAGTTTTTCTTCTCCTCTTGTTCTTTTCCCCAACCGTCCTCTTCCGCTACCCCCAAATCCCTTTCCTTTCCATGTTCCAGGGTTCTTTTAAGGGGTGGGGGGGGGGGGTGCCGCGGTTTCAACGTTCTTAACGTCACACGTCCTGGTCTTCGAAGACCTCCAGAAAGAGCGGGGGAAACAGTTCGTTGGGACACTCCACCTTCATATGGAGGAAGCGGCTGGCGTGGCAAGCTCCGATCATGCGCAGGTCCGTCACCTTCATCAGCAGCTTGGGCCAGAAGTGGGGAATGTTGTGCTTGCGGCTGTTGATGTAGTGCTCGAACGCCAGCAGGTAGGCCTCTTGGCACTGCTCGATCTTCTCCACGCTGGTCAGCCCTGAGCGGTCTGGGAGGATAAGGAAGAGAGGAAGTGTTACATTTGTTTGCTGCAACATTTCCACCTCATCTTGAAGCAGAAAGGAACTTTCCAAAAAAAACTAGTTTTATTCTTGTCTTGTGATGAGATGACCTAGCAATCATAAGAAAAATAGCAAACCTGTTTTCTTTTTAACTAAGCAAGTTCTGGGTATGTTTATTCCTGTACTAAAAAGAGTAGAGAGATGACAGCACTTGCGGGTGCATTTCCATCCATCTGTTTTTATGTGCATTTTCAATTTGTGCATGAAAGAAAATTCAGTTTGGGTGGAGAGTTGACATAAAATAGCTTGCAAATAAATGAAAGAATGTAAATGTATCTGATAGGGCTGTCAATTGATTAAAATATTTAATATATATTTTATTTGTTCATAGTTAATCATGATTGATTGCAAATTAATCACACATTTTTTATCAGTTCGAATTGGACCTTAAAGGAAGATTTGTCAAGTATTTAATACCCTTATCAACATGGGAGTGGGCAAATATGCTTGCTTTGTGCAAATGTATGTATATATGTATTACTGGAAATCAAGCTAGTATGACATGGTTGGTACCAATGGATTCATTAAGTTTTCTAGTTTTGACTAGATCGACAGCCCTGGTATCTGATTTTATTTAGGTGATACCAGTTCATTAAAAAACATGCCTGGATGGGGCACAATCCTGATCCTGATGCTCCTGCGGTTCAATTTTGGACTTCTCTTATAAAGGCTTTTCTAAAATATCGGACTAAACTGAAATGGACCAGTGGAAGAATTATCCGAACCTGGCGTGTGTTACTTAAGACCAAATCCAAACACCCGATCCAAAATGTAGTTGACCCAGACAGACCAAATATAGAGACCTTGTTTGCTCAGATCCATTTGGTCCAGTGACACTGATCCAGAGTCACAACAATAGAACAGGACTCTACCAGGACCTGATTAAGCTGAAAATTATTTGTACCCAGCCGACCTCTAATCCCTCGTAATTCTAACAGGAGTAATCTGCAAGATCAGTGTTTTTCCAATTTTAGTCAGGTTTGTGGTGTGACTTGTGGGCGATATTGTGTATGTCTTGAAATTTGAATTTGTAAATTCACTCTCCATCGGTGCTTGTGTCAAGTACCCAGCTCTTGCCCTTGATTTACCCTGTTCAGTCCAAATAAACAGCTTGAATCATTTCAATTGACAAAAGTCAGAATATAATAAATGTTTATGTGAAAATATTGTCACATTCCTCTTAGTGGGTCTCTTTATTCGCAGTTTGAAGACATCCACCCAGCCTGGGTGTCTTCGTGGGACTGTTCCAGAGACAGTGACAGTCTAGGATGGGTTGTGCAGTGACGGGATTAAAGGCAGATTAGACAAGATTATCTTCATTCTGATTGTTTAGGAGGCACAGGAATTTAGCCTGGCCTGTCTATGGAGGACGGAGCCAGCCAAAATAAAAATAAATGAATAAATAAATAAATGACTTGATAAATAAATGAATATGTCATTAAAAGTAGCAAAAATAATAGTTATAATAAATGTATGAATTATAGGATAAAATGTGAAATAAATTGATATTTCTGTTTTAGTTTACTTTTTTATGTATTTACATTTGTATCAATTCCCTTATTTATTTACTCTTCTGTTTAATTTCCCCTTTTATTTATTTTGCATTTATTTTTTATTTATTTATCTATTTTTGCATTTTTTATTTATTTTTTAAATATATATATATATTTATTCATGTGTTGAAGCATTTATTTATGGATTTATTCAAACTAAAACAGAAATATAAATATATGTCACATTTCATCAATTTATCCATGATTACATTTATTTTTAATATTGTTTTTGCTACTTTTAATGGCACATTTATTTATTTATCGAGTCATTTATTTATGTATTTTTGATTTTGGCAGGTTCCACCCTCCGTACCTGTCATGGCAAAAACAAGCACTTTTAGTGGACGTAAATGATGGTGCCAGCTTGCCAGTTATTAGATACCTTATCCTGTATTTGCCAGTATCTTTTATTTTAACTTAGAGGAAAACTCTGCTGACTGTAAAGAAGTGAGGTGAGAATAAGAAAAACAAAATGCTAAAACTAAAACAACAACAGAAGTAACAGGAATGTGAATAAGAAAACTAAGTTAATCTAAATATTGACATCTTTACATATCAAAAGAGTATACATGCAGCATATGATAACATGACTTATTCCTCACCTGAGCTCATGAGCAGCACTGCCTGCATCAAAGCCACCTCCGAGTCATCCAGGTTGAACTGAGCTAGGCTCTTGCCCAGATCAAAGATGGCGTCCGACACCACGCCCAACCCGCCGTTCTTCAGCTGCTCGCGCTTCACCGCCATCTCGCCGTTTAGCGTCAGCGTCTCGCTCTCTGGATCGTAGCGTACGGCGGCGCGCAGCGACATGATCTCCATGCAGCAGCCTTTCAGCAAGATGATCTGGTCTTCACAAGGCAGCTGGGAAACACCATGACATATGAGGGCATCAGAAAATAATGGATCAACAGGAATTGACATGGACAGAATTTCAATCTAAAAGCACGCCACTATTTGAAAACTGTTCTCATTTACTTTTACATAAATGCAAAACACATTATGGCTTATACTAGAACTTAGATTCAACATAACCTCTGAAGGATATGTGACAGACATCACCTGATATTGAAGGAAGGTACTTAGGTTACTTCATTTTTTACTTACGGACTGTTGTGCAAACTGCTGAAATATGCAAATGTACCATTAATTAGCCCTCAGCAAAAGGCAAAGCTGAAGAAAAAGCTACCTTTGAAATGAACAGTAAGATGTAGTATGTGGCATTAATTATCTTGGGGAGCTTCCTTGCACAGGAAAAAAAGGCTATCTTCTATTCATAACAAATCCCCTGACACACTTTATGTAAGCGGGAAGCCCCTACAATATACATGATGGCTGCTGCGCTCAGTAAGGTGGAACCACAGCCGCACACACACATCGTTTCTGCAGAGAGCAGTGATATCAGTGAGTCATCACATCATCCAGGGAGGGAAAGAGAGAGGGAGGTGGGAGGATGGGGGGAACGGGTTCATTATTATTTGGTGTAATAAGAGCTGACAAGCAGCATGACAAAGGCTGCAGGAAGAGGAAGTACACTTAACGAGCTCGTTAGTTGGTTAACAGCGTTCATGAGACGAGCCTGGGGTTAACGAGAAACAAATAAACAGAAGCTGTGTCCCACATCACTGTCAGTTTTCCCCACTTAGTGCACTACTGTCTGTCTTTTATTTGAGAGTCCAAATGTTTTATAATAAAGTGCCTTAAAAATTACACCAATTGAACCATAGAATGTTCCTACTTTTCATTATTAATTAACAGGGCTTTGGCTTTAAAACTTAACCAACACATTCTCACTCTCAACTCATCAAATACCGGCGCTTAGTCAGTGCTCTTCAGCATTAGAGACCGACGCACGGGGGAACCCTCTTGCGTTACTTTTGGATGGACCAGGGATGGTGAGTCAATATACGCTCGTTACATGCATTGTGTCCTTTCAAAATAAACTTCTATTTTCACAGGAAGTAGGTTTAGGCAACACATCCACTTAGTTAGGGTTAGGAAACAGTCGTGGTTGACGTTATCTTCACTGATTCACGGGACTGACGATACTAACGACTCACGTGACTCATGGGACTGATGATACTAACGACTCACGTGACTAGCGAGACTCACGTGACTAGCGACTCACATGACTAGTGACTCATGGGACTGACGATACTAGCGACTCACGTGACTAGCGATTTACCTGACTCACGAAACTGACAATACTAACGACCGCTGAGGTTGCCAAAAACGTAAGCACTAATGATACGGTGAGGCACTCTGAAAGCATCCACAAGTTTTTTGTAAACTACCGTGTACTGAGGATGTTGATAGACTGGAATCCACAAATATATTTGAGTGTTAAAACACACACACACAAACACACATACCACCCACTGAACCTACCTCTGCAAACATGGGCAATTTCTTGGCAAAGTCGACGACGCGCGTGATGGCGGGGGTCATGATCTTGGTGAACTCGCTGAAGGCTTCCAGGTCCACCTTGTCTCCGTCGGAGGTGGGCACGATCGGACCCTGGCCGATATCGTCCGGCTAGAAACAAGACGTCACACACAAAATGTCAGAAGGAAATTAATAATATATTGGTGCAAGTTTGCTGAATGACGTCCGCTTTGAGACAGGTTTGAGATGTCGACCACTCAGCATCATCAGTCACCAATCAGTCATGTTTTTAATTGAATGTCTGTTTCTATTACACGTGTTATGTCCTGTGATGTATCCCTCCATAGTTTGATTTCAGCAGATCACAGCCAATCCAAAGTGTGTGCATTTCTAATGTGCGTGTAATAAAAACTGAATTTCCCCAAGAGGAATTAAAAAAATGAATAAAGTACTTCTTTCTTTCTGAAGTCGTGAAGTAGCTGTAACAACAGACAGTTTCAGTGCTCTGATTGGCCTCACCTGCTGTGTCACTTGCTCCCAAAAATGGAATCAGCTCTTTTCTCTCGGGCGTCCATCTCTTCTCTGTTCGCCTTGGACTACTCGTCGTCCCCCACCCCCGAGCAATTATTTTAGCAGACCTTTCAAAAACTGTACTCGACTATTAACTTGTCTTTGCCTGCATGAAATGGTTGCCTGGTAACTGTCACTTGACCTTTGTCTCAAGGTAACCATCTGCGGCGTACGGCCGACACATGCATCTGCACATGGTACCGATTCACATGGGACGACACAGAGGGAGTTGCTGATGAAAAGGAGTGCTGTCAAAAAAGGCTCCTTTTGAAAATGAAAAGAAATTCACCTTCTTTCATGTGCTAGCTTGATTTTTGAAGTGGAAACAACTTTCAACATGCTGTGGGCAGAACATTTTGGAGTAATGAGCAAACATAAAAGACGGAATGAACTACTGTGTGGATACTGCAAGTAATTAAGAGAAATCAGAATGACAGATTCAACCAGTGTGATGAAGGCTTGCATGCTGTAATCCTGAAGAGTCGCCTGATTTAGACGCCTATTCATGAAAATATGACAGAATGAATTACTTTTCTTGGGGAAGTTTTTCGTTATGCTTTCGTGGATTAGGAAACAGACAGGAGTACCAGCACGGGAGCAAAGCGATGTAGTGCTGTGGACGGGGGCAGCAACAAAACGTATTTTAGACACCTAAAAAAATCAATATCAGTTTAAGTGTGCACTGCTTTACCTTGCTGTGAGACAGCCCTTTCAGACGGGGACCTGAAGCCATTATCTATGCTCTCTTCAAAGCCACCAGTCCTTTGACAAAAACAGTAATTTTACCTCGCAGAACACGGGGGTTGCTGGTCTACCGCTGCCTCAATCGGTTAGTTTGTTTGTGTGACATTATGTTGTAGAGGGTTAGTTCGGCTTCACCGAAATCACACAATAACACAAACAAACTAACTGATTGAGGCAGCGGTAGACCAGCAACCCCCGTGTTCTGCGAGGTAAAATTACTTCTTTTGTCAATGGAGTCTGGTGGCTTTCAAGAGAGCATAGATGGATTTAACGGCTTCGCTTCCCCGTCGAAAATAACTGTCTGACGGCAAAGTTAAGGGGTGAAAATATTCTAAATACAGCATATACTAATGCTGATATTGATTTTTTAGGTGAGCCTTTCTTTTAGGTGGCTAAAACACGTTTTGCTGCCGGCCCCACAGCCGTACACTGCTTTGCTCCTGTGCTGTTGCTCCGGCCTGTTTCTCTAAACTAAGGGTGCGCCAACTACCATTTACTGTAGGTAATGCACTGACTATGGATAAGTACCTCATACAACCCCACTACTAAAAATCAGAACTATCCCTTTAAGAGAATTTCACATTGGAAAGTGATAGCATGAGAGATGTCTGTCTGCTCAAAACTAGAAGCTTACCAGGAACTTGCGCTTCTGTTTCCAGCTGGAGCCCTGGGCGTTGGTGTTCCGGTGGGCCTCGGTTACCATTCTGATAAGATCCCACTCTGCGGTGTTTGGCTCCGGCCTTGTCTGTAACGTCTTCACCATCTCCTCCCTCTTCCTCTTCTGTCGGTTCTCCTCGATCAGACGCCGCTTGGCCACGCGCTTCGAATCGTCCAATACCACTGATATGGGAAGAGGACAATAAAACGAGTTAATGCAGCGAGGCTAAATGACACGGCTAACATTCATCTATGCACCGTGAGTGGATGACTCATTCAGTGAGTGCTTTTAATCACAGAGCTTTGCTATCTGAGCACTTGAATGCTATCGCTCTGCTTGGTGCATATTCAACATCACTAAAAAATGAACCACCTGAACCCCACATTTCCTGCAGGGACACAGACTACACTCGTGACTGTCAGGTCGAATTTGGTCCTGATATGACAACAGAAGAACATTTTTAATATAAAAAAAATGTTACTAGATATCAGACAGTCTCAGAACTGAAACTGGATTGACCTTCAAAACATCCAGTGAAATACTGACGGGAAGTCAGAATGAAATGTCAGATGTAACCCTAAATGCTAAAGGGATGTGTAAGGACTTTTTACTTTGTAGAGAGCTATTATTATATAAATTAATATAAATGTAAGAAACTCATCATAATACTAAATATTGTATGTACACAAGGTTGTATACAGTGTGGTGATCAGCAACATCACAGTAGAGCTACACTCAGACCACAAAATATATAGCAGATCTAGTTTGTTCTGTTGTATAATATGTATTTTTGGATATTTGAGGTGCCACTCAAATGCTTTTACAGGTTGCAAAAGAGATTGAAACGAGTGTGTGTGTGTTTGCATGTTGTGCTGTGAATCAAACTCAAGTAATATCATTTAAGTGCAGTGTGTTGGAAATGAAGTCCAGATTCATTCATCAAAATTTCACGAGGAATGGAACATCCATTTCTTTTATCCACAGGAGCAGCTGTGCTGCTAAATTAGTATCATCCCCAACATGAAATTAGATTACGTGTGTGTACCCTGTTATTATATTATATTATATTTGTCATCTAAAATCATCTACACGGACTGAGAGTTTTTGGAGAGGACTAGAAGTTAATAAGACCGATACTTTGGTAGTCGATGACAAAATTCCTTAAACGTGTCTGTACTCGTTTTTCTACAGTACTGCAAGTACAGAACGTACCGTCAGGGTTCAAGACTAACGGTGTCTGATCGTTGTCGTTGGGACAATAGAAAATGTGTTTGGGACGCAGTAAACTCAACATCGACGCGTCCTGGGGACGCACCCTATTTTTTCCCTGATAATGCTACATTGCAAACAATAAATCTGTGTTGAAATCGGCAGGACGAGAGCTAGTTAACGTTAGCTGTTAGCAGCCATTAAGCAGCACAGTCCTGCACGGAGCTAACAGCTAACAGCTAACAGCGTACATTGTGATGCGTTCAGGCTCTATTCCGTAAAAATGTCACATCCCTAATAAGACTAATGCTAGTGGTTCTATGAGGCTCTACTCTACGCTAAATGCTAACAAGAGCATCCTAACATAGCTGTGCTCCTAAGATAGCTAAAAATATTTCTACCGTTTATATCTACATAGGGAGCGGGTCATCTTCACGAAGCCGGCCGCCATGTTTCTACAGTAGCCCAGAACGGACAAACTTAACACTGGCTCTAGATAGGGCCATTCACGCTTTCACATCTTTGCATCAGCCACCGTAGTTCTCCTACATGCTTGGCACACGGGAGAAGTCTCAGTTGGTTGCAATCTGCAACCTCACCACTAGATGCTACCAGATCCTACACACTGGACCTTTAACCTCATGGATCTCTTTGTAAATACTGGGAGTAATAAGAATACAAGAACTTATAATAACTCACAGTCCATGGCCATGCCCACAGCGATGCACTTCTTAAAGCGACACAGCTGACACTGGTTGCGGGTGATCTTGTCAATGATGCAGCAGCTTTCATATTTACAGGAGTAAGCTGGATGGAGGTTCTTCTGGATGGTCCTGCGGAAGAAACCCTAAAGAGAGCAAAGGAGAAGAAGAAAAGACAAAGGGAGAGACTGTAAAATAAAGGAAGGAAGAACAGGGCAAAATAAAACCTCCACAGAGATAGAGCATTCAGAGATTGAGAGAATTATGCAACTCCGCAACCTCAAAATTAAATCCATCAATTGAATGTTCTTGTATTCTGATTAGCATAAAACAAGTGCATTCAACGGCTCATATCACATGGCAGGCTGATGATTGCATGGCAGGAACCCGCTTGCCAAGAACGGTTAAGTAATGAAGTGATGCCGTGACTGAGCGTCTCTTAGCAACCGCTTTTGTACAAGACAGTTGGGGAGCAGTTTGATTAGAATCACACTCTGGAAGTGTTTCACAAAGACATGCATTTAAGCAGAGAAGAATCGGGGAGGGAGGTAGGAAAAGTGGCTCTGCTATGTTGTAAAATCCTTCTGAACACATAACTGCATAGCGAGAAAGAAAACCTTGTATCTATATTTATACCATGCCATGCACCAGCCTGCCTCAAGACCTCCACCATCATCCCTGTCCCCAATAAAACAAGGACCATGGGACTTAACGACTACAGTCCCGTCCTCCTGACCTCTGTGGTAATGAAGCCTTTTGAGCACCTTGTCCCGTCTCAAAACCATCACTGACCCACTCCTGAACCCCCTGCAGTTCGCATGCAGACCTAACAGGTCTATAGACGACGCGGTCAACATGGCCTTCCACTTCATCTTACGACACCTGGACTCCTAAGGGAATGTACGCGAGGGTCCTGTTTGTGGATTTCAATTCTGCTCTCAATACCATCATCCCATTTCTGCTACTGGACAAGCTCTATCAGCTGCATGTGCCTTGATCCACCTACAGGTGGATCACAGACTTCCTGTCTGATAGGAGGCAGCATGTGAAACATGTCTCAGACTCCCTGACCATCAGCACCGGTTCCCCCCAAGGCTGCGTTCTTTCCCCTCTACTCTTCTCCCTGTACACCAACATCTGCACCTCCAGTTATCAGACCATCAAGCTCCTGAAGTTCGTGGATGACACCACCCTCATTGGATTCATCTCTGGTGGGAATGAGTGCGCCTACTAGTAGGAGATTGACCATGTGGTGACCTGGTGCGGTCAACGGCCTAGTGTTAGTGCTTAGTGTTCAATGCTCTGAAGACAGTGGAGATGGTTGTGGATTTTAGGAAGAACGCAGCCCTTCCCGCCGCCATCACACTGTGTGACTCCCCAGTCGACACTGAGGAGTCCTACCGCTTCCTTGGCACCATCATCACCCAGGACCTCAAGTCAAAAAAGCGCAACAGAGGATGTACTTCCTGCCAAAGACAATGATGGTGCACTTCTACACTTCCATCATTAAGTCCATCCTCACCTAATCCATCACCATCTGGTACGCGGCTGCCAATGCCAAGAACAAGGGCAGACTGCAGCGTATCATTTGCTCCGCTGGGAAGGTGATTGGCTGCCATCTGCTATCTCTCCAGGACCTGTACGCCTCCAGTAACCTGAGGCGGGCAGGAAAGATTCTGGCCGACCCCTCCCACCCTGAGCACAAACTCTTTAAACAGCTCCCCTCTGGCAGGAGGCTACGGTCCATTAGGACCAAAACCTCACGGCGGCGAAACGTTTTTTTCTCATCTGCAACTGGCCTCATCAACAAGGCCCCGGACCCCCACTGACATGGACTCACATTCCCCCATAAACACTATAGATTACATTAACGTCTTCATCCACGTCTATATGCGTTGACGCACACCTTTGAGACTATATCTCTGTACATCGCATATTCTTTTTATACTTCGTTCTGTGAACCTTTTCACATTCCTTGGACAATTATGCACATTTCTGCACAAAACCTTTTCTTCTAAAAACTTCATTTAAATTCATATATATATAGTTTTATATATTTTTACATATTTGTTATAGTAATGTTCTTCTATTTTATATTTATGTTTACTGATTTTTGCCAATGCTGGCTTTTATTTTTACTTTCTCTTACAGTGTTTATGTTATGCAGCAATTCACCAAAGCAAATTCCTTGTATGTGAAAACCTACAGTACTTGGCAATAAACCGGATTCTGAATACAACAAGACTCTCGTGGGTTTCTGTATCCCCCAAAGTTAATTTCTGCTTTTCATCACCACAGCAGGATTTCAGTGTGCCTCATTTCCTGCGTGAGTATGGCAGAAGACATTTTTAGAGACCGTGGACAGGCTGCTCTGTGGGACGCCAATAATTGGATAATAAACCTCTGCTCAGCGGATACCAACAACTGCCATCAAGAGGCCTCCTGTCAAGCCATTACTGCACAGTGTAATAAGTATGAATTATTTAAACCAAAAAAAAAAGAAAAGGACAATAATGTTCCATTTTGCTTTAGGCCTCGTTTCATGCATGCTCTAATAAACAATACAGACAACAAATCTTACCGTCAAATCATTTCAAAAGCTTAGTATCAAACCTGAATTCTGTATTCTTTATTTGGTATTGTAGTTTTTAGGACACTTTTTTGTGAAAGCCCACTTAACAACAAATTCAATATTCATTTCTGTTTGAATTGTGCTCAGCTGTTTTAGTAAATTACTGCACCTTTTTTGAGATTTAAACTTTATTCAATTTAAATGTTATATATTTCTGACCAACATTTAAAGACTCACATTGGAACCAGTGGGCTTGGATGTCAGAGAGTCAGAAAGAGAGATGGACTAAGACATGTTGAAAGGTTGATCCAAACCAACAAATTCCATTCTAGTGAATACAAAAGGCTGTTGTAGGAGCCAGTAATTGGTTAATTCAAACAAGAAAATTAATTAACAATACATGATAAGTAGCAAACGTTCAGACAGGAAGCCCGCTTTCTATTTTAACGCAAGAGTCAGCTGACTGTCACAATCTAATTGTGCCGTGGCCTCTGTTATACATTAATCTTGTTGCTGCAGAATTTAAAATGGTTCCTTTTTGAGCTCCTGCATCTGTGATATGCAGCTTCAGGGAGTTAACAACTCATGAAAATCTAAATTTTACTGAGGAACTTTTCCCATTTCTCTTCAGCTTTGACTACATTGTGCAAAAACAATACACTTGGAGCTTGAACACCGAAGAGAATCACATATTGTTGTGTGTCAGAGGCACATCTGAAAGGCGGAATGAACTAATGTGTTGAAATTGCAGCACATTTTGTTCCGTGAGACGGATGACTAAACAAAGTTTCAGACAATTCTGCCAGTGTTGATGAGTCTCGAGGCTCAAAGGGTGATACTGTGACAGGAAATAAAGACACAGCATTGTACTTGTAATGAAGTGTAGAGCTAATTAGTCCTAGTATTGATAAGGAAAAAAGTAAAATCAGACCTCAGACGTACTTAAAGGTACAATGATTGTTTTTGTTGGCATGATGTCTGCTACTTCCGTGAAAAAAACGATGCAGCATAGTTGGATGGCAATATGGACCACTAGTCTGTCTTTCAGAGGTCGTAGCAGGCTCAGTCTTAAAGCTCACTGATATCATATGAAACTAGAAAATCTGAGGAATCCATCGGTAAGAACGATAAATAATGCTCAAAATTTAAGTAAAATTTTGGTGAGGATAAACTGGCATGGCCATTTTCAAAGGGGTCCCTTGACCTCTGACCGCCAAGATATGTGAATGAAGATGAACAGAATGAAAACTGTATCTTATTAGATAAAACAGATGTTGACAAACCGCATCATTTGCAGTTGAAAAAAGGTAATAAATTGCAATATTAAGCATATCGCAAAATGTTTAAAATCGCAATAAGATCGTGTCGTGACTTAAGTATCGTGATAATATCATATTGTCGGGCCTCTGTTGATTCCCATACAATCCCTGGTTTGCGTGCTTACCTGGTCGCTACGTTTTTACAGAGGTTGACGCCCAGAAACGTCCCGAACACAGCAAAATAAGAAAACACAGGCAGAAGGCAGGGACTCTGCAGATACAGATACCGCCACACACTTCCAGTGGGTCAGAAGTGATGATTGAGAGGGATTATATTGGTATCAGTCTATACATTGTTTTTTTTTGGCAAAATCCTACTCATTGTGCTTTTAAACAAGACAGAGCTTTATTGTTTGTATTTTAAAACAGTATGTTTTTCTTTTAATGTTGCAAGAGAAGAGGGTTTTATGAGGACTAACCGATGTGTTTGGTGAACATAACGCTATCTCAGATAAAGAATTTGGCTGGGGTTTCTGGAGTGTAAACTCATTTTGGTAGCATCCAGGACTGACTCCTGCTCTGTGGATACTCTAGTCATGAATGTTGCATTTAAAAAAAAAAAAAAATAACCTATAACTTGGGTTAAACAATTTTGAAAAAATATCTGATTGCGATTATTTTGACTGATACTGGAATTGTGATATGATTTCGTGATATTGGAGAGAATGATCATTTTTACATCATTATTCTCATTTTCATTGAAAAACATATTAAAACGATTATAGTGTGATTTTTTTGCAGGGATCTGTACCAAATAAAGATGTTTTCTTAAGTCTGTAGAATATGATGTTTAAAGCAGGACATCTCTGCAGCACCACAATATTTAATTGAAAATGGTATTTTGACACACATTTCACCTTTAACAAATATTGCGATTAAAAGGCGGAAATACTGCGATTTGAATATTGCAGTTGGCCATATTGCGATCTTGGTAAAATTTTGATTAATTGTGCAGCCCTACCTATAACCCCATAAAATAATGTAGTATAAAATGCCTCTGGTAAGTGAGCCAGGCATGCTAACATTTGCTAGAGCAGATAAACTTAATCCAGTTTAATCCATTTCTTACCCTGTTGCTCTTGTATTTTTGGTTTTGGAAAGGCTAAAAAAAGGCCGTGCCTAAAGACTGCTAAGCTGTGACTGGACAATCAGTGACACAATCTGTGTCAAAGGTCATTTAGTAAGATGTTGTACTGTACCTTGCAACCCTCGCAGGTGATGCAGCGGTAGTGGTAGCCGGTCGCCTTGTCCCCGCACACCACGCACGGCTCATCCTTCTCCAGGTAGCTGGGGATGTACCCTGGAACAGAGACACTAAGAGCTATAGGAGAGGAGGAGGAGGTTGAAGAGGAAGGCAGGGTGGAATGAGAGAAGAGTGAACAATGAGTGTGAGCGAAGGAGGCCGGTCGGACGGACGGTGAGGATGATGATGATGATGATGAGATAAGGGGGGGAAGGGTTTGAGCGATGAGAGAGGGGCACCGGAAAGGAAGAGAAGAAGAGCGAGGAGGAGGAGATGAGGGGAAGGAAGAGTGGAGGAGGAGAGGGAGGAGGGGGCTGAGTGTTATCACAGGGGCCTTAATGAAGCTCTACTTTAGGGCCCCAAGAGACTGTGATCCAGAATCCAGGATAGAACATATCTGAGACTGGCAGGCTTTTCCACACACACAGACATGATATCATGCCAGCTTATGAGGTTTACAGTCACATTCCCAGAATTCATGAAATATGCTTTTCATCTTGACTTTTCTTTTTTTCTCTCGAGAGGTGAAATGTTTGCCTGCTTAGCCCCTTGATCCTTTTAACTCACAATATGTATGGAACTCTACTCTCTAGGCTGTCATCTTGTTGCACAAGGACTGACAGTCATCTGGGCATGCTCAGACGGGACCTTCTCCTCAAATAAACTGCCTACCTTAGAGTTTTTTTGAAGAGCACAGACTTAGGAGCCATTCATTGAAATGCCTAAGCACCCCCTTCACCTGGTAGCGGCTAGAAGGGAGCCCGCAAACTGGGGAAACTTTTTGAAAGATTGTTAAGGTTAGGCACCGACCTTTTTTTTTGCAGATCTCAGATCAAATTTTGCAGTTTGCGGACTCCCCTTCTAGACAAGACCCCTTCACCTCTACACCCACCTTGGCAGACGAATGACCCAGCCACCTAATCACAGTTGTTTGTAGTGTCACAAACACACGCATGAGAGGCTTCTGGAAAGCCAAAGTGCTAAGAGCACTCCAGAGAAGGGAATTTATCGAGTGTCTCTTCTCGCACTATACTGAAACCACAGTGAAAGTAGATCCATAGAGCAGAGTTAGACATCTAAAATAACTCCTGTCTGCCCTCATTTTTACTTAAAAGGCTGCAACTGTATTTATCAAGGTGTTAAAATTGAAATTTTGGACCTCAGTGAAAGATACAAGAAAAATCTTTCACTTTTACTCCTAAATGCAAATGTCATAGTTCCAGATATTTAATTCATTTTAAATTAAAAATACTAAGATTAACTTGTTAGTGTATTTCTTCAGACGAATGAGTGCAAATGACTGCTGTTGCAATCTTTACAATCTGTCTTTTTGTCTGCACTTATCACTATTATATGGAAGACATAAAATGCCTTATTAAAACAAATAAAACAAAGAAGAAATTTGAAATACAATACACTTCGTCATATGTATTTCCTTTTTAAGTATGCATCGATTGTGTCATAATTAAATTAAAAATCAAATAATTATCCTTTTAAAGTTTTTTTTTAATAATTTTAAATATATTTTTCATTGTAACATGAATTTTCAATGTCACATTAAAAAAACAATTAATTAATTCAAGGAAATACTCATAAAGGTGTATTGTATTTATTTCAAAGAAATAAAATTTACTTAAATATAAAAAAAAGGTATAATAAGAACACGTCTAAAAAAATAAATACAATAATTAAAATACTTTTAACTTTTAAAGAATGAACAATGGAGCAGATGTACATAGGATAAATCCTTGTGTCATGTCACATGTATGCTCACATGTGTGATGGGCATTTGTCTTTTGCAAGTATGACAAAACGATTGACAGATGACAGATGAATAGACCGGTGACAGATAATGAGTCTACTATACACTACTCTCCAAAAAATGGCGGCGCGTCCAAGAATGCTTCGGGATTACCATTCCCTATTCTGTTTCTATGGGTGAGACACTCAAAAAATGCTGATTCATCAGCTAGATGTCACATAATAATGTTTAGTATGTAAAAACATCTGTATTTTATAGTGTTAAAAAATACTGGTAAGTCCTTTAACGAGAGGAATTTTACATCTTTGATTAAGCATGCAGGAATTGTTACTTTTATTGGTCATGTATGGGTAAATATGAATGCTAAATGATGTTTAAAACTGTAAATCACATTCATTTTGGTCCCAGTTCTGTACTTGGTCCTGTACCTTAAGAGGCCTGTCTACAGCTCTACTCCAACAAATCTCTTAAGCTCATGTTTTGGTCACCTAGGTGAGCTAATTTGTGCTCAACAAAGCCTCTGAAGGAAAATAATATAAATATAAAATGATGGGGAGGAGATTATCATAGTAATGACACCTAGGACCCCATTGAGAGCCCAGGGGAGCCCTCTGCGTAGTGATGGGCTACACCGAACACTGGCCAAATCTTCCAGCACATCAAAAGACCGAGCGTCTTAAAAGAGACCTTGAATTGTGTTCACTTGCTTGTTTGGAGGTGACAAAAACACAAAGAGGAGAAGGCGGAGATGATAAATCCTTACCAGACACGCTCTTCACCGAACACTGGCTGTTCTTACTCTTTCTCTTCGGCACATCTGGCCACCTGGGAGGGAGGGGGGGTAGTGGAAGAAGATGGGGGGTGAGGGAGAAAGAAAAGAGACAGCAATGTTACAACGTGAAAAACATTGTATCTGTTAATCCACCACCGAACCCCCCCCCAAAAATTTAATTAAACACTGAAAGTTCTCATAGCCTAAGGTGTTTATTCGCAAAACATAGTGTATATAATTTGCAATGATGCAAAACAGACAAGAAGCAGCAAATCCTCACAAGTTAGAAGCAGGAAACGTTAACTTTAACAATCAATCATTTAAGTCATTCAATTGTATAATTAATACAATCATCAGTTCCTCTATCAAACATACATTTCACTACCGCCTCCGTGTTTTCATGACAGGAGAAAGATAGCACACAAAAAAAAAAGTTTTCAATTATCTCATTAAAGCAACTAAACTGAACTGAAACTTAAAGCTGTATCAATAGCTTGTTTGGCCACTTGGGGGCAGCACAACAAGCCATAAACACAACACTGACGAACAAAAACAATGAGCTAAAAGAAGCTAAAACGCTACACAGACATACGTAGAGCTGCAGAGTTGGGTGATAATTCTCTGTGGATGCGTAACTAGAATATTACAAACCATTCTTTGTACAAAAATGCTGATTAGTGCAGCTTTAAGCTAACCAATTCTCGTCTCACTCTGCAACCAATGCAATATGCTATTGACCAGTGGCTGATTTAAAGCGGCAGTAGGCAGAATGTTTTTGGCATCATTGGGCAAAAAATCCATAGTAACCTTTCAGCATATTGTAATTCAAGTGTTCTGAGAGATAACTACACTTCTGCACCTCCTCCTGATTCATATCTGATCAGCGCTGCCTAGTTTGACCGCTCCACCTCGGCTCTGATTGGTTGTTTTCCTCCGGTCTGTCAAATCTTGCAGATGACCTGTCTCATGCACTACTGTCAGGATATAGTGACCGTTTTATAAAAAATTACTTTTTTTAATCATATTTGCTCCAAGCTGCCTACCGCTGCTTTAAGTTAAGTAGTTGCCCGCTGTATGTGACTAACCGCTTATAGACAATCTTGGTCCAAAGTTCAACAGCAGCCTTTTCTACACTAACAAACAACAAAAAGGATGGAATGGTCTTGTGTCAGATGTTTTGTGAACTAGCTGGTGGCATGCTTAGCTAAAGTCCGCTTGGCTGAAGATTAGTCGCCCCTAAACAGCTGGACGTCTGAGTCGTTATTCTCTTTCCATATGATCTCTTCCTTCTCTACTGCCGTCTTCACTTTTGCTTTTTACTTGTCCCCAAAAACTATACATTTTTTTCACTTCCAATCACATATCCAATTTTAAAATTATTAATATACAGAGGTTATTTAAAACCTAGCACATCTTGTGCTCTCACTGTCTGTTTGGAATACTGAGAAACAAATGAATGAATGAATCATACCCATACCAGGACATGTTCGCACATACTCCGCACATATGGAGACACACACACCAGGATATAGATAATTCCTTCACTCATCTCTTCCCCACGTCCTATCTCTTTCTATAATTCCCTATCCTTCCTCTTTTCTCACTCTCACAGGATGGAGTCTGCATTCGCTTCTGGCAGCAGATTTGGATTACCGTCCTCTCTCCCTCCCTTTTATCTGTCTATCCCCATGTCTGGCTGTTTGCTCCACACCCCCATCCTTTCCCATTTCCCTTCTCTCCTCCGTAAAATCTCTTTCTCTGTCCCTCCCACTTTGGCTACTCCCCATTTCTTACTATACGCTCCTTCAACTTTCCTTATTTCCTCCCAAACATTTCTGTTTTCCCCTCTCCTCTCCTCCCTAGACTTCCATCAGCAGTATTCTCTCTGTTCTCGCTCTCCTCCCTCCCTCCATTCCTCTCTGGCTGTCAAATCCACTTTCCTCTTCCAATCCAAAAATAAAAAAAAAAACCTCTGACGTCTCTGTTTCTGTTCTTGGTGCTCTTCACGGTCGAGCAAACTTATTAATTCTATTGCTGTGCACATGGCCAGGCAGTAACATGGTGGGAAACTGTCTGCTCTGGTCTCTGATTACTGCTGTGAGGTGAGCTACTGTAACAGAGACCCCACATTATCATTTCTGCCTCTATTAATTCAATCAATTTAATTTTATGACGCTTGTGACAGTGTTGACAGTGTTTCCACAACATGAGGTAATTAATCAAAGTCATTGGATGGTGGTGGGGGGTGTAAACGCTGGAGGTCTAGTGTCCATTTATGCAGACACACCAATTGAAAAAATTCTTTGGCTGTGCACAATGAGTCAAAACAGACATATTGTGTGTCCAAAAAACACTATAATACTAAGATCTACAGTAGAAACACATCTTTAAAAACGGCGAGACAATGTGCTCTGTGCAATTTAAAACTGCATTAATTCATTTTCACCACTAGGGGGCAGCAGAACCGGCTGAAAACACAATATCTGACATATTATCAATTTAGCACTTTTTTTTAATGGTGAACGTGTTAGCAAACAGTTGCTTATTTACACCTGAAGAAGAATGAGAAACATTGTCATCACAATAGAGTGCTCCAGGGATGACGTATTTTTGTAGGCCAACCAGGAAGTTAGCATCGCCCTGGTTCCTTCGACAAAAAGCCAACGTGATTTTTCCATTGGGTTTTGGATTATTGCAGAAAATAAGCTCCGTGGCAAACACACGCTTATGATTTTTACATGTTTTGTTCAGCAAGATAATCTTAAATAAACACCACTTTTAGGATTTTTGAAGGAGGAATGCAATCAGCAGAAGTAAAAGCTAACGTTAGGCTATAAACTAACTACACCACGGTCGCATGAGTGGGAGTATAAACACAAAAAGGCTGTAAAGGTTGACGAGTCGGTGTGATGATGTTTAGTAGTCTCATTTAGCCACTTGTTAGCAACTGCGTTTCTTAAGGCAAATAAAATTCACGAGTGGATTATTTATTGATGTATTCTATGTCATAGAACCAAACGTTAAAATCTCTTAAACTTGTGTTAACCATAGACCTTATTTCAGGCATCTAACTAAATACCCATTAAAAAAACCCACTGACTTCCAGACAAGGGAACCGGGAGTGCTAAAATGCTAACTCATTTCTGGGTTTTAGAACTAATTCCTCTAGCACTCTATTAGTTTAGTTTATGTCCATCTGACACATCCAGTTCAGTATTTACTCTTATTTTTTTGCTCCATTTTGGTCTCCACCAACTCTACAAGGAAATATCTGACTCTTTAGCGGCTAAATGCTTCACTATGCTCACCTGCTAGTTGCTAACTTTGTCGGTCTGCTGCTTTGCTGTGGGAAGGTAGCGTTGATACTCAGATACGTAGATACTGGCGTCACATGAAACTATAAAAACTTAAGGAAGGAGGCTAAATAACGCTCCAAAGTCACGCTAAATTTTGGCGAGGAAAAACTGCCATGGCGATTTTCAAAGGGGTCTCTTGATGTCTGACCTCGAGATATGTGAATGTAAATGGGTTCTATGGGTACCCACGAATCTCCCCTTTACAGACATGCCCACTTTATGATAATCACATGCAGTTTGGGGCAAGTCATAGTCAAGTCAGCACACTGACACACTGACAGCTGTTGTTGCCTGTTGGGCTTGATGATATGCTTATGATTTAAGCATTTTTTTAATGCTAAATGCAGTACCTGTGAGGGTTTCTGGACAATATTTGTCATTGTTTTGTGTTGTTAAAGGATTTCCAATAATAAACATGAACATAAATTTGCACAAAGCAGTATATTTGTCCACTCATATGTTGATAAAATACTTGGCAAATCTCCCTATAAGGTACATTTTGAAGATAAAAAATGTGCCATTAATTTGTAATTAATCTCAATTAACTATGGACAATCATGCGATTAAATAACTGAATCGATTGACAACCCTACTATAATTACATTAAAACCAGACAAATAGAGGCCTTAAATACCCCATCACCCTGGGAACACATGGTAGCACCAGTCTATTGCTCCATCCTGGGGGCATCACATCAGCTGAAAGATCGTCAGCTGGATGATACTGTGGTGTGGTGGCTTCGACAAAAGCTTCACTGTTAAGTCAGCGTGGTTTAGAGAATCACTAATATGCATTAACAACTGGTATCACCTCCCATACAAGGCACATTTACACCAGCTGGTTGTCAGGCTACAGACCCTCCTACTCTACTGGTGAGGCACCACATTACCAGAAACCTCACCAAATGAACATAATGTACTTTTAGGTTAGTTTCAGTACTAATGACAAAAAAATAATAAAAATAGCAACAAAATTAATTCATGAAAAGTACTACAAGAATCATGCTGTATTTAAGGATTCCAGAAATGTTATTAGATTATGTGATAATCATTTAAAAAGCCAATTTGTGTGCTACTGTTATGAACTAATATTTGTCAGCAAGGATAAAAGTACACAGTGACACAGAGGCCAGCCTTTCTTAACTCAACACACAGACACGTTTCTTACTTTATCTGTTGTAAACATGCTGGAGCGGCAGCACACACACCCACTTTCAGCACAGAAATACATTCACACCAACCTGTTGATGCAGTACGGCTGTAAGATATGCATGCTGCTCAATTTGCAAGGAATATCAGAAGAAGAGAATCCAGCAGTTCAATTTCAACTGTTTCAGCCTCCCGGTAGTTGAGTCGGCACACGTGTGCAGACTGTTTTGTGTTCCAACAGTTCTTCAAAAGCAGAAGTCTGAGTGGCTAACAGCAGCTTTCGTTGATCTATAAACCTCTAAGAGGAGGTCCTTAAATCCCCGGCCACCGCCGCGCTCAACCAACCTCCCGGTGACCCGGGCGCTCAAGTCCATCCCAGTGAAGTACAGTAGAGTCGAGCAGAGCCTGGAGCTGTTGCTATCAGCTGAGGTCTCTGAGGCAACAGTGGCTCTCTGCCTCAGACTGGCTGCTGGGAAGGAACGGCTACTCTGTTTATTTCCCTCTCCCCCCCCTCCCTTCTAGTTGCTCTCATCCAGCTCACCCCGTCTCCCTCCCTCTCTGTCTGTCTGTCTGGGCATTCATGTGTAGTTCCTCCCCTTGGTGACACGCTCGCTGTCATCACAATACACCTTTTACCTTGTACTACCCCTCTCGCTTTCCACCACTTCCTGCCCTCACTTCTCTGTATTGATTTGTATCCTTCTTCTCCTAACTTATTCTTTCTCTATTCTTCTATCTCTCCGTCTCTGTCACATGGCATATTATTATTTTTTACAATCTTACTCTGTTCTATTCTATTCCTTCTATTTTTGTTCTTTTCGTCCCCAGGAGAGAAAAGTTACATCCCAACTCACTTAAGCTTTAATGCTAACTAGATTACGTAACAGCAGGCTGATGCAGTCTCCCCCCCAGGTACAGCTGAGTGAAGTCTTATGAGGACACAGAGATGCTTGATATCTCATCAATTGAATTAGACTGTACTATGATCTCAGTTCCCTCCAAGTGTAGCTAATCATAAGCAGTTATTGTGAAGGCCACAGTTACACGCTGGATTCAAAACTAACGTGAAGTGTTACATGAGTGTTGTTCAGTGAACACTAGCAGGGTTCATCTCAGGCATACAAGCTACACAGCAGCCTCAAATACTGTAAATTCTAGCAACGAAAGGCTGGTTGCTAATAAAGGCTGGGTAAAAACATCAAAGGGGGTTAGACTTACTGTACAATAACATATGGTAATTTAACAAAATGTACATTTCCACAACACAATTCCCATCAATACAACAACATCATTATCATGAGTGGAATCATACTCGCCACTTTGCTGCCCTGACTTTTTATTTTTAACAAAAATACTGTTTTTGTTCTCTAATTAAAGCTAGGGTTGGTAATGTTGAGAAACTAGCAAGAGTACGCTAGAGTTTAAAAAATGTCCAATTTAATAACTGAGCCCAGTGTTGTAAACTCTTTTCCAATGAAAGCAGCTAGCAGCAATAGCTGACAGCCCATCCCTTTAGGCCTCCCTCCAAAGCACTCCCCCAAAATTATCATTATACATCAGACTGGCACATACGGGTACTTAACAAAGAGTCAAAGCCGCGCCCCCTTTTGGGGGAAAGAAAATTGAAGATCCTTTAAACTTCAATGCAGTTTGACGTATGTTTGGATTGTAATTTTGACTAGTTCGTATGCATTCATCTCTTCTTATACAAACATTTGTTTTATACACATTGACTAATAAATATTTCGTGATCTTGCCTGAACCTGAGCGTTAGAGATACCTTAATAAATTAAGGTTGATCGCTGTCATGTCCCTTCAGTCTTTCCCCGTCCAACACCGTGGCCAGATATTCCTTACTCAGACTTCTATATATATATATTTGATTGAATCACATTAGGAAAAATGTTGTCTGAACATAACCAACCTGTTAATAGCCAACTGTTTGATCTATAGGCTGTATTAGTACAGGACTTTGGAGACATGTTACAACTTCTTCTCTTTATTCCGTTACCGTCTATGAGGGACACTGGATTGTTTTCTCCCAAAAGGGGGCGTGGTCACGAAAGCCTACTCTGGGTGACATATTGCTGGTCTGATGTATGAACGTAAACAACGAACATAGTACTCACAGCTGTCAAACTAGCAGTGTGCACAGGTAGACAGGTAGGTAGCCCGTCCAGTCATTTTCATTCGGGGTGAATGAAATGATTGGACAGGCTTTTTGCAGTCCTGCGACAGCCACAGATACCGTTTTTTTTTTCTTTTTTTGTCAGAGCATTTGATTTATTGATTGTTGCCGGGATGTAATGAGAATTTCAACAAATATAACAAAAAATGTTTTTTGAAGAACATTACCAACCCTAGCTTTAAATACAGTCGCCTCTACTTTGCTGTTTTCTCGATCGATGTTAAGCAGGGAGGGGATTATGCCAACCAAACAGGAAGTGCTTAGTTTCATTGACAGTAACTTAACTATCAAAACAATTACAAAGAAGAAGCAATTAATATGTGAAAGGAACAACATTGATGTTAGAAAGAGAGACTGAGAAATGTTGATTATTGTTGGTAATCTATAGTTAGGGTTGTGGAAATGTACATTAACCTACATTTTTCAAGACAACAGGTAAACTCGTTACTGTTACTGAACTAACCTGACTAGAGGAAGAAGATCAGCCAACCAACTGTGAATGAAATTAAGTCATAAATACAATCTCTCCTTAAACCAGATTTGCTTGAAACATGAAGACATGATACTTATCTATTAAACTTTAATATTTAGCTTAGCTCCAACTCAAAGTGTCACATTTTATTTAAATGGTGAATATTTCATTTTGGATTTATCTTCTCTCCCTTCGTCATCTCCTTTCATACCACTCCTTTATTTCCTCTCCTCCCCTCACTTCCGCTACCATCTCCTCCATTGTCACTGACAATGTCACTCTTTTGTCAGGCCTCATCAAAGCACTAACAGTTTTAGCAACACCTCAAGGTAAATTCCCCAGCGCCAGCTATCTGTCAGATGCCTCGCTGACTGAACAGGAGGAAACAGCCTTGAAAATGTTGTTTTAAAGGAAGCTGCTGCTTTTACATTTAGATAACCGGGGTTTACGAGATGCTCTTATCTATCAAGAGTGAAAATCATGTTGCTGCTCTTACAGGGTAACAGTTGGTCGCAGGAGAGTGATGCCATGCACTATAGTAAAATACATATTTCCGGACCAATTCCCACATTTGGCCGTGCAATGGGGAGTTTCAGCAGCATGCTCAGCTTGCACTCCTGGCTGTCATTTGCCTGTTGATGCTCACGGTGTGGAATTTATTAATAAATTAATTAATTAAATATCCTCTGGGAATGAAGGGAACTTTTTGGCACAGATGGTCTCCACTAATAGGTCGCAGTGTGTCAAAATAGGTAATATTCAGTCTTCTTTCCCCCCATGACAAAGGGAGTTCCCCAGGGTTCTGTCCTTGGACCACTATATTACAAAAATTAAGCTTGTCAATCAAATCAAATATTTAATCTCTATTAATCGCAAATTAATCATACACTTTTTGTCTGTTCAAAATGTACTATATTATATGTTGTTATATGTATTACCGTCTTAACTTCGACAGCCCTAGTCACTTTACTTTGTGACTAGGGTCACTTCTCTGAAGTCAAATGTAATAGTAATGCCATGTACTTAAATTCTGACGGACACATCTCTCCTGTACATTCACAAACAGGGTTCAATCAGAAAGAGAGCCAGCCAGAAGAAGAGGCTTGTGGTTTTAGGCAGTGGTACTGTCCTAGAAAGTGGTGATGCAGCCACTGAGGAGGACGTTCTCCGTGCCCCAGCTGTAGAACTTCCTGAGTCTCTGTTGGCCTGAGCCAAACTTCCTGAGCTGCCTTAGACAAGCTGTGTCATCTTACCCACAGTTCCTGGGTGTAGATCCCATGACAGGTTTTCTGTATTGTGCACACTGAGGAACTTAAAAGCGCTGACTTTGTCTTTCTTACTCTGTTAATGGAGGAATGCTCGCCTGTAATCCCCCACCACCTGCTTGGTCTTACTGATGTAAAGGGAGAGGTTACGAGGCTGGCACCGCTGCGACAGATCTCTTTACGTCTGCCCCTAACGGGCCGACACGCTGCCGCTGGAGATCAAGCCAGCAACTGTTGCAGCTTCACGGTGGCGCTGCTGCAGGCGTGCGTGGCCTTGCTCGCCGTCATGGGTCCAAACAGAGGACAGAGAGTACAAGACGGAACAAAACAACTGATAGTAGTTGCTTTTTTTTCTCTCAAGTTGTTTTGGTGTAAAAAGTACATCATGTCCCATGTGATGAACTGTCACGCTAAAATTAAATTACTTCCTGGCATTTAATTCAATTGAGGAGAAATCCTGCCTGCAGCTGTGTGACACATGATCAGCTGTGCAATATCTGATAAATTGCCTCACGTGACTTGAGTCAGTGTCGGTTGGATCTGAAGACGACAAGTTTGAAAATGAAAAAAATATGGGGGATCTTAGCAGACCTCTGTAGCCCGCTCCTCGTCTCTGTTTGAGGATACATTAGCCTCTACTAGCATAACACACTCAAATATCCAACCAAACTGTCGTGCAACTGTGTTGCATTGTGGGTGATGTAGGTGCCTGGTTTGGTTAGGAGGAAGAATGCGTGGAATAAAAGACAATATCTAAGCCCCGCCCCCCACAGCTACTCCGTTGAGCTGGCAGAGCTACCATGGAGCCCACACTATCACTAACTGCACTACCCAAATAATTATCATCTAATTTTTGGAGAAACGAAAAAGCAATTTCAGAGAGAAGCGGAGAGAAGTGTCTACAATATGCGTTTAAAGGATATATCAGGATGTTAAACTGATTCAGCAGCGAAAACAGGTTAAAAAAGATAAACATAGAAGCTAAAGCCTACAGATCACAATGTAAAAGTGAACCACCATCTCCTGGCGATCGAGACAGAAGACAATGAAATTAGGGAACAACACTGTTCTTATAATCATTAAAAAGCAAAAGCAGCATGTTTATACATTCAGTATACCTTCAGTAGTTAGCATAGTGTAGTGATAAGTAAGGGATAATGTAGAATGTGCTGGTCATTGTTGTGAAATAAACCCTGACGCGGAGCGTAGGCCCCGGTCTTGCATCGCCCTGAATACATTTTTGGGTGGACTGCAGCGAAACGCAAAAGTCTGTCACTGAGTACAAAAAAGTTACCAACTGCATCTTTAAATCTGAATAACAGAATTAATAAAACATCATAACAAATAATTCTAGACTTCATTTGTGAGGGCATTTCCATTTACCATACAGTGGTTTCATTTTAAAAAAGTGCTACAGCAATTGAAGACAGAAACAACATTATCCGAAGGCTTCCATTCCAAAATGACATATTTACCCACGGTTATTTTAAATAGCTTATTGTATTAGAATAAACACTTGAGGTATTCTGAAGCGGTTACCGATTTCCACAACAAATCTGCTTTGAAAATTAGGAAAAACACTGACACAAACACATTCTTTCCTGACTTATGCCATGGTAAACATTAAGAAACATTTAACATAGATTTATTCACGGCTTGGTATAAAGTTCCCTCACTACTTCATTACTTGCCACCACTAGCAGGTCAAATGGCCAAGAGGCTTGTGAATTAATACATGGCTGTTGTTGTGTTTGCTGGTGCTGCTTAAGCTAATAAACTCAATGTACAACTACAGAGGGGTTGCCTGAGGACAAGGTCTCAATAAGAGAGGAAGAATGGCCCCTTTGAAAAGGAGTGGATAAAGCCTATTTGCTCTTTTTACCTACACAGCCATGCTGTTCCTGGTATAGTCATCACTTTCTTAGAAAACATACACACGGATATTTCTCAGTGGTAGAAGCAGGAAATGAGCATTCCTTGACAGTTAAAGCTTTAGATACACTGACATTAAAGGGATAGTTCAGATTTGTAAAGTGGGTTGTATGAGGTCCATGAGGCTTATCCATATTCCATGTATTACTTACAGTAGATGGCGGTTGGCAGGCCCCCAGTTTGGAGAAGCAGACAGGAGTATTAGCATAGGAGCAAAGCAACGTACTGCTGTGGACGGGGCCGGCAGCAAAATGTATTTTAGACACCTAAAAGAAATCCATATCAGTTTAAGTGTACGCTATATTTGAAATATTTTCACCACTTTACCTTGCCGTCAGACAGCCCTTTCTGACATGAACTGAAGCCGTTATATCCATCTATGCTCTCTTCAAAGCCACCAGACTTCATTGACAAAAACAGTAATTTTACCTTGCAGTACATGCTGCATCACGTTGCTGGTCTACTGCTGCTTAGTTTGTGTTATTGTGTTGGACAATTGGATTTGGACATAAAATATAGTGTGCACTTAAACTGATGTACATTTTTTTTTAATGTGGGCCTTTCTTTTAGGTGGCTAAAATACGTTTTGCTGCTGCTCCCATCCACATTCTGTTTCTCCAAACTGGGAGCGTGCCGACCGTCATTTACTGTAGGTAATACACTGACTATGGAGAAGTACCTCATACAACCCCACGTCAAAAAACCTGAAACATCAATTTAACTGACTTTTATACTCAGGTTCAATGTATGAAAAAGAGTTGAAAAGAATAATGCAATGCGATGTTTCCATGGCTATAATAACCCTCATGTGGCTGACCATGATTATGAGTCTGACTGCCGACAGCAGTTTGAAAGCACAAGAGCACTGAGCAACTGCCACCATCAATGCTCATTTCCAGCAAAAGCACCCAGGAGAATAATGTGTTTTCACTCTTTAACAATGATGAAATCAGCTCCTTTGTGATCTGTAGGACAAGAGCTCTCAAAACAACATGCTGTATGCTGCATTCAACCCAAGTCCTCGCTTGTATTTCATTGCTTCCAGTCTATGGGAAAAATGAATTGGACTTTTTTTACCAGGAACTCAACTCTCGCAGAGTGGTGAGTCTTCTTTAATGAAATGATCTTGCTGGTAATGTCATGCCAATGTCAGCGGTCAGAATGTCCCTGTTAAACTTTCATGCGTATCATATCAATAATTTAAAGTTGCCAACTTGACAGTTTTACTGCGGGGCTATTTTTGTGCCGGTAGCTCATGAAGAGTAAGATGTAGAAAAGGAAGTAGGCTATACCTGTTATTATGTTATTATCATCACTTAATACTAGGGCTTTCAATCAATTAAAATAAAATCATAACAAATCATAACATGGTAAACTGCAGCCCAACAGGCATCAACAGCTGTCAGTTTGTCAGTGTGCTGACTTGACTATGACTTGCCCCAAACTGCATGTGATTATCATAAAGTGGACATGTCTGTAAAGGGGAGACTTGTGTATACCCATAGAACCCATTTCATTCACATAGAGGTCAGGGGAACCTTTTGAAAATACCCATCCCAGTTTTTCCTCATCAAAATTTAGCCTAAATTCGTAGCGTTATTTAACCTCCGTCTCGCAAAGCTAGTATGACATGGTTGGTACCAATGGTTTGGTTGGTACGGATGGATTCCTTAGGTTTTCTTCTTATGATGCCAGTATCGTCACTCTATTTTTAAAACTGAGCCCAGTGCCTATCACAAGTTCCGTTAATGCGTTAACTTTGACAGTCCTACTTAATACCTTCTGTTACTTACAAATGTTGAAAGCTAAACTGAACTGAACTCAATAAGGGATTTAAAAGGACTTGGATCGGACATTGGATTCATAATCAATGAAATGCTGTTAAACTCCCCCCGTACTAAAAGAATATATTCCTTCAGATGAATTAAATGAATGTGCTATTTTGAAATGAGCCTGAATGTGATGATGCACTGGTGCCCCAAAACTGCTGATTAGTATTCTACTCTACAAATATACAGGGACATTCTAACCACAACAAAATAAAAGCCTTAACTCTCATTTGCAAAATAAAATAAAGCCCCAAAAAGCACTTCAACAGGCAAAAAACATACCCACACACGTACTGTCCCTCTATTAGGATGTTAATTCAATTGCAATGGGGGAAGCCAACTGCCTCCTGAAATAATCAGAGGCTCTGCAGTCAATTCTGACACACACACACACAGAAATAGACACACACACAAACGCGCACACACACACACACACACACACACACACACACACACACACACACACACACGCACGCACCAAATTCTATTTCAGCATCCTGTACTCCAGGCTGTGTGAAGTTTTGCATCAACATCTCTGTGTGTGTGTGAATGTGTGTGTGTGTGTGTGTGTGTGTGTGTGTGTATCCAGAACGCTCCATGACTCAGAAATCACGGAGGGGAGGGGTCATGGCATGAGGCAGCGCTCACAAGAACACGTGCATGCTCAATGACACTGTGAGAAACACACAGACACAGACTCACACATGCACATGCGCACCAAAACAAAGCGACAATCCCCCTGTTGATGTCACATAGTGAGGCGTCCTGAGCTGTCCTCTGCTTTCTGTGGCTCCATCTGCCCTCACTGCTCCTAATCCAGCTCCCTCCACTCCTCTAATCCACAGACATACACACACGCACGCGCACACGCACACACACACCCACTAGCTTCATTAACATTCACATACTGCAGCATATCCTCATACAATGGTTCGTATGATATTTCACGAAAAGTTATTCCTCATTTTGTGTCAATTTCCCGCTCGTTACATGCATACAGTCTTTTGAAAATAAACTTCTGTCTTCACAGGAAACAACTTGGTTAGGTTTAGGCAACAAAACTACTTGGTTAGGTTTAGGAAAAGATCATGGTTTGGGTTAAAATAACTACGGAAGTGGCGTTACTTAACTACGGAATTTATGTGACAAATAAGTCAATGGTTGGGTTAAAATAAGTATGTTAGAGCGTTACTTAAGAGCGGAAGTTACGTGATAAATAAGTCAACGTTTGAGTTAAAATAACTGTGGAAGTGGCATAACTTAAGTACGGAAATACGAGACAAATACATCAACATTTGTATTAAATTAACTACGGAACTGCCGTTGCTTAAGTACAGAAGTTACGTGACAAATAAGTCAACGTTTTAGTTAAAATAACTACGGAAGAAGGGTGACTTAAGTACGGATTTTAAGTGACAAAAAAATCAACGTTGACTTCTGGTCTCACACGGGACACGAACACCGGTCTCCTGGGAAAAACTACGATGTTTTTTGACCCACCCATCCACCAAAACTTCCTCTCTACGCAGTGCTTGTCGCTTTTATACTTCCTGATTAACGATTACGTGGATTACATACAAATTGATTTACTTTTTATTTACTTTTCGTAGGTATAGCTACAAACAGTGTACGAGAACAGCCATACAAACATCTCTGCTGGCAGAAAAAGATAGATGTGTCTTCATGCACGCCTCTGCATACATGTTCAATAATACAAACCCATCTGCTCACATGAGGATACACACACATGCTAATGGCACACAGTCAAACCACAGCGGCCTCTGCCAAAACCTAATTACCTCCCCAGGTAGATGCTACTTTTACATTGTGCTGCCTACATTACACATTACCCACACAAGGGTAACCATGGTGATGGCTATACCAAAGGTCACAGGGTCACCAAAATCAATACCTCCATTTTTTTTGCTGAAAGCAAGAATGTCCATGCAGCATGTTTCCGTATGAATATTGAGTCAGGAGGAAACCGTTTGGTGAAAGGTCATAAGGATAAATGGAATTCAGCACCCAAACATAAGGTTTGCACAACAAATAAACAACTGTTCTCATGCAGAATTGAGGTCAACTTGAGAAAGATATTCAGAGCAACAACATGAAATGTGCCTTGGCTTACTAATTAAACACAAGACCCAAAAAATCTGTAAAAACAGCCCTACACACACACATCACTTTCCAACTGCATTCTTTTACACCATCTTCTTGGTATGAGCATACAATACATCATCAATATTATCAGCTATAATAATTAGGGTTGGGTTTTATAGATACTCCTCTTCGGTTTGGTTCTTTATTGATACTCTTAGCGCTTATTTTTCATTACTAAATAATGTCTTTTTAATAGATTATTTAAAAAAAAAGAATTCATTCAGAACAGGATTCAAATATATTGATATTTATTTTAAAAATATTGGGCCTTTTTCAGTTTGCCCATAACGAGTAATGGATATGTGAGAGAGTAGAACAAAATGTCCCCTTTACTGCACGCTGTCGTAGTCTTGCTTGTTTGATGTGTAGTGCTGTCCATGGTGCTGATCATGCAACTGTCACTGTTTGTGTATGAATTGTACGGTTTAATAGTGGGATGAGACTACACGACTTTAGCATACTTTGCCATTCTTATTAATAATAGGCTGCACTATCGGGTCACAATCAATTCTCATCGACTGATCCAAATTTTCAAGTGTCATCGTTAAAATATATGGTTAATAAGCGTAGCATTTCATGATAACATATAAACCTACATAATATTGAACTGTTCAATATGCAACCCACTATTACGCCACAGCATATAATAGACCAGCCTTTCCACCAGAGGATAGAGTGTCAGTGTTCCGTTTTGCCTCGCCGAGCTGTGAATATTACACCCGTGTATAAAGGTGCAGTACCAGCAGGGGGCAACACTCACTTAGGTTTAGGAAAAATGTCATGGTTGGGCTTCAAATACGTGCGTAAACAAAGTACACTACGTATGGAAATAATGTAACATAACACCGGTCACCTGGTTGAAAGTCCTGTGTTTGTTGGACCCATCCACCTCCTCTCCCGCTTGTTGGCCATAAGCAGTCTTTCTCACTTTGTATAATACGTCACTAGCTCTAAACGTGGCATATTCATTCGGATGTCGCAATATGAATCTGTTGTTGCATTAAAAAGTCTGGAAAAACATGGGTTTGATTGACGCACCCATAAAAACCAAATGCCTGGCCAATTACTTTCCTACGAGGCCCAGGCTATGGGTGTTGGTTGAAATGCGGCAGCCGCCAACCTGCCTGGACACCACTCTCCGAGGAGGCCGGTGGACACGGACAGGCGTCGAGAGGACCAAGTTCCAACAGCCACATGCGCGCCTCGGGGGAAACCCCGTCTGGAAGCACCAGGGACAGAGCGACGCGAGGAATCGAGGCCGAGGCTCAAGCAGACCTCGCAATCTGGTAGCAGTTGTTGAGCTTGTTTTCTTAAGAGGCAGGGGACATGTGATTGGCTGAAATTTGAGAGGGCGGTGACAACACCACTGTCATGACATTACTGTATAAAATAAAATGTGACAGTATGAGATACAACTTGTTATCGCATAAAAGTGTTGATTTGTGAATGTGATTATTTCCTCTTTCAATTTAATCATCTATTAAAGTAAACACTTTGGAGCTCCATACTCTTTAACACCCTGTATGGGTAACCTGGGATATTTAACTTGCTCAGGGTTGTTGTTCTGTGAATTGATTTAATGAAGCGGTGAGGGCAGCGTGTGTTTATGTGTGTGTTGCTGCACGTGCCGGAGTAACGGAGAGAGCACAGATGGCAGCGTGAGGGCAGTGTTCTGTCTTCCTTTTTACCTCTCCAAAAAATACACTAAATACACTGTACCCCTCCCCCCCAGCTATCCCTCCATCCAGCCTCTTTATCTATTTATATAACTCATGCTGCACAACCACTCATCTGTTATTAATCACTTGTTCTTTTCTATTCTCCCTTTCATTAAAGCATCGAGGCACTGTCACAAATACACAATATACTAAATCTATATCCAGTTGTTCTGTGAAGTGCTTGTGTTCGCACTGTGAGGACTCGAATAATTCAAACTGGTGTTGATGCACTTCATCCATCTATCCATCCATCCATCCATCCATCCATCCATCCATCCATGCCTGCAGCTATTCTTTCACCCGTCACTTCTGTCAAATCCAACGTTAATCTCTGCTTTCCTTTCATGTTTATATCAAAGATGGACAAACAAACAAACACACACACACACAAACACACACACACACACACACACACACACACACACACAGATGTACAATCCATGACGTTTCGGTCAACACACACACACAAAATCTGTCTCACCCTTTCTCATCTCCCTCTGACGAGTTGCTATCCTGCTTGTTGGACATTGGCTCCATGTAGCCTCAGTCCCGGCCAGCAGCCAATCACAGGACAATGAGGCGGACCTTGACCTCGCCAGCCTGCTCAGCATTCGCCGGCGGCCCCTTCAACAGACAGCCATCTGAGAATCTGGGCAGCGGTTGGCTGAGAGGAGCACGGTGGGCGGGACATCAGTGGAAGCATCAGAAAGCTGGAGGGGCAGAGAGAGAAGCCTCAGTAAGAAACAGACAACAAGTCACAACCAGTGAATATTTGGATAATCTTCACAAACGAACACCACTTTCATGATTTTTGAAGTGTGAATGCAATCACCAGAGGTAAAAAGCTAACGTTAGGCTATAAACGGACTACACCACAGTCGCATGAGCGCGAGTATACACAACAAGGCTTGTGTTAACCACAAACCATATTTCAGGCATCTAACTAAAAACCCATTCAAAAAAACCCATTGACTTCCAGACGAGGAAACCGGAAGTGCTAAAGTGCTGACTCTTTTCCGGGTTTTAGGACTCATTCCATTTCTTTACTTAAGAATTTCTGTATGTATTCTTCTATTTATTAAAATGCCATATTCAATTATGTATGTATCTATTTCACCAATTATTTATGTATTTTTTAAATTGAATGTGGATTAAGTCATTCTTTGTCTTCCATACCTGACCTCGATGTCTCAGCTCAGTAGGAAGACAAACAAAGTATCCCTTAACTCAGTAACTCAAGAGTGTTTGATGGTTTAGTTTTAACAAATTGAATTTAACAAAAAATACCCTTTCAGTTCATTTGTGAGTTCAAAGGACGCAAATGTGTTGACTATATTTTTAGATTTTGCCTCAAAGTGACACTGAGGACTGCTCTGAAAATAGCAAGACATCGATTTATCTTCAACTTAAAGGTGCAACACTCCAGAGGTCAGAGCTTTTGTCTTGGTTCATTTTTCAATTTCCTCATTACATGTTTTGAGACAGACTTCACAGAGGCTGGTCTGCTTTCACAATACGGCCTCTGTGTTTACTGTGCTCACCACTACAGTCCTACACTTATTAAAGGACACAGAGTCCAGCAAATCTAATTTACTATAAGCTACTTACAAGTCCTCTGAAAGGAATTTAGGGTAAATTGCACTTTAAATTGTCTGCTTTTTATTCCCCCTTTATGGCTAAAATTCACAGCTACAGTTAGATCATGCAGATAAACAGTAAAGGCAAATATGCTTCTCTGTTAGGTTGTAGTGGTTTCAACACATGGTCAATTTTTAATAGGTAATAAAAACCTGTTTATGCTCCAAATTTAAGATTACTTTTATTAAGATAAAGAGACTTAACATAGACCTAAAATGGCCTAAAAGACTAAGGGGACAAAAGGATAACATTAAATGAAAAAAGCTGATTTGCAGGACAGATATAACAATACATTTTTTTCTCATGAAATATACAAAGGTAATATAAAGATAATTATAATTCTCTTTCAAGCCTGTTTTTCTCTTTGTGGACCAATGAAAGTGAAGTCAAGGAGCTTTTTGAGCACAAAAAAATGCAGCCACGTTGAGATTTGAGGTGACAGTTGACACTTGACAAGGACTTTTTGAAATGCTTTTAGCCAGCTAGCTACAGGCTCTACAACATGTCGGCCGGTGGCTCAATCAATAAGTCTAACACTTTGGTCTAGACTGATACATCTAAAGAACTACTGGATGGATTGCCATGAAGGTTTACAAAGACATTCATGCTCCCCTGAGGATGCTGACTTTGGTGACCCCCTGACTTTTCCTCTGGCACCACCCCTGATGTGCAGTAAAATGTTTCAACAACTGTTGGATGGACTGACAGACATTCATTTCACCCACAAAGTGAATTATAGCAACTTTTTGTGATCCTCCATTCCGGCAAACTTTTAATTTGTTCAGTACTTTGGTTTATGACCTGCAAAACTAATAATATCCCCTTGAGCCTCAGCGTCCCTTCTGAAAAGCACAATGTTTTTTTATCAGCTCCGGATCTTCAAAAGTTAAAAAACGACACCTAAAATGTTGAGGAAGGAAACGAATTTAATAGTAATGACTCAATCAATATTTGTCGTTTCTACCATGACCACAGAGAATACTTGATTCTCACTGGCTGACGTCCATATCACTGAGATCAAATCAAATCAAAATCAAAGGAAACAGCAGCCGGACCTTCCTCTGGTAGACGTAGTACTTTGTCTCTTACAAGACAGGCTTCTCTTGTAATGTTATGTTATGTCAGTTATTCAAAATAATGCACTTCTCCCTGTTATTTATGATTATTAACTGTGTCGCCTTTCTATGAGTGCAGGGCTCAATGTGGATTATCCTGCTAACACCATGGACACTTGCCAGAGATTAAAATATTAGTCTAGTCATAGTTCAGTGTATGCGTGTCAGATTGTTAAATCTGTCAACTCACTATTACGTTCACTAAAGCTATACTATAATATATAACTAGTATTAAAGACAGGCCATCTTCATGTATGGATAAAAACACATCTCCATCACATGTTTTGCTCCATCTCAGCTGCATGCATATCACAATGCGAGGAGCAGGAGTACCAGATGAGGGCACTAGAGTCACCACAACACCGGTGGTCTGGATATACATGTGACCTGAGCTGACCTGGATCATACACAGAGCCTGGCTTTTACAGGCTGTGCTCACGACATTTAGCATGACTACTGAGAAAAAAAAAACAGGAATATAGCTGTTAATGGAGTGTGGCTGAATCCCTTTAAGATTGATTTATATACTTAACAAAAATACACACAAGAATGTGCGTGCATTATACAACTATGCATGTGTTTTAGTCAGATGATCTTGGCAGAAGTGGAATGCAAATAATGTTGTTTTAATCTGCAAAGAGCACCAGATGTTATCAGGGTCATTATATCAGGGCAAAGAACATTACACTTACTCACTCAACTTTGTGGAACATTTTGTACTGTCATGAGTTTACAGCCCAAAGCTTTTGTGGTCCTTCTTATTTGTTAACAAAAGATAAATATGATATGTTTGAAATCCTTTTTGCTCAACTTTAATTGTTTAAAAACCTTCCATATCTATATGTTTACAACTTCCCTAAGCTCAATGTGACGTTTGCAAGTTGCTTGTTTTGTCCGAAAGTCAAGTCCAAAGCCAAAGAGTAATGTAAATGATGTAAAACAGAGAAAGATTGCAAACCTTCTAACTTGAGAGGCTGTAACCAGAGAATACCTTGCTGAATAAATGATTTAAATGATTAATTTGCAAAGAAACTTATAGGTAATTCATGTATTAATACATTTCTATTCATTTGTCTGCTTTGGGTCTTTTTATGGGACTTGTTGATAATAATAAAAAATACAGAAAAAATACTGTCTTCTCCTTCATAACAGAGTATCTGCCAGTTTCATTTCTGCCACTATTCTTTGATGCTGCCCCGGCATTAAAGCCAGTAGAAATAAAAACAGCTGAGCAGCCGAGCTCCACTTCTCCAGATGTGACAGTAGATGGCATCAGAGTGTGAGAGATCACATAGACCATGTATACACAAACATCCAACATCAACAACAAACAACAAGATTTGATTGCTACTGTGTGACAATTCCAGAAAGTTGTATTCTCCTCAGGCTGTTTTTAGATCAGGTAGGTAACGCTGCGATAACGGTCCGTGTACATGTATGGGTACACTGTAAACACAAACTGCTAATTTGGCATAATTCTAATGGTGCCAATTTGCTAAAAACAACCCAAATATAGGCTAAAAAAACAAAACAGGGCTCATGTTATAGCCACAAGCTAACTAACTGACTCCATGACTGACTTTCTGTTTACAACCCACAAAGCCCTGAAATTATGGCAAATGTAGTTCCGAAACTTGCATGTAGAGCTTAATCATCTCTCAAATTTAAGTAACATGCAGTTGTCTAAATATTCAGTGTCTTGACATATTTTGGAAAAAAACCCCGTTAATTATGCTACGAGGAAGTTAACCATCTTGCACTAATACGTACAGTACAGGGTGCTGGCTGAAGTGGAGTTTGGAGGACTGCAGGAAGATGTCAAATTTCCACAGAGCAATGAAGACTAATTACAGGATTTTTATATTAATGTGAAACAGCTATGTCACTAAACTTATTCACTAGGGCTGCTAATCAATTATAATATTTAATTACGACTAATGAAACAATTTGTATCTGTTCAAAATGTACACTTATCAACCTGGGAGTGGGCAAATATGCTGCTTTATGAAAATGTGTGTATATATGTATTATTGGAAATCAATTAACAACACAAAACAATGACAAATATTGTCCAGAAACCCTCACAGGTACTGCATTTAGCATAAAAAATATGCTCAAATCATTGCATGGAAAACTGCAGCCCAACAGGCAACAACAGCTGTCAGTGTGTCAGTGTGCTGACTTGACTATGACTTGGCCAAAACTGCGTGTGATTATCATAAAGTGGGCATGTCTGTAAAGGGGAGACTCGTGGGTACCCAGAGAACCCATTATCATTCACATATCTTGAGGTCAGGTGTTATTATTGCGTTAACTTTGACAGTCTTATAATGAACATATACTAGACTCAAGACAAACTGAATTTGAATGCGTGTATGCCAGATACATACAGTATATACTACAGCTGCATGCTTTATTAAAACCAGTGCAGTGCCCGTTCCAAACATGCCTGTTTGGAATGGGCTCATTGCTTGGCCTCCGGTGTTGATGCTTGCAGCTTTCCTAAGAACCGCTCATCCAAACAATTTCACACCGCGCTCCCATGGGTCCTCAGCAATACACCCGCCAAGTGTGAAGTCGATCGGACGAACGGTTCCGGAGAAAATTGAAGGACACACCGACAGCTACTCCTTCTATTTGAGTTAGATACATGTGTTGTGAAGCAAAGACTGACTCTCTTTCCTTTAGCAGACTTCACTGTCTGTTCACTGTTTACTGTGTTAGAGGTGATTTTTGAGATATGTGTTACCATGTTTACAGTGTTAGGCAACACCTGGGTGAGAGAGTTCATGTTGCAACACACTAGTGTTGTCAACAGCTGAGACTGGTTAGTGTGGAGGAGTGTACAATTCTAAGCACACAAAGAGTCAATAATTACTGCGTTACAGTTAAATAGATACTTTTGAAGTGATGATCTTAACTCTGACATGCTCCATTTGTGTTTGCTGATTTGTTTTTATTATTATTATTATGGCAACTACAGTTGTAACTTCCTTTTTGCAAACAGCTATGATAAAACAAAATGAAATAAATAAGTTAAAAAGTTACTAGTTAGTTAAAAATTCATGAAGCCATGAAATAAACCTAATTATATTTAGGAGGTAGGAGGTGCTGTGAAACTCAAACCAACACACGCACACACACACACACACACGTGCACTTCTATCTTTGTGAGGACACTCCTTGACATAATGCATTCTGTAGCCCCTTACCATAAACGTAACCATGACAACTAAATGCCTGACCCCAGCCCTTACCCTAACCTAAACCTAATTCTAACCTGAACCTTAAAACCAAGTCTGAACCCTCAAACAGGCCTTTGAGGGTCTGTCTGAAGGTGAGGACCGGCCAAAATGTCCTCACTTTCCAAAAATGTCCTCACTCAGAAGGTCTAAAATTCAAATTAGTCCTCACAAAGATAGCTGAACAAGTACAAGCACACACACAAATACACACACACATGCATATAAAACCATCATATGGGGCGATGGGTCAGTGAAGACATACAGATCAATGTGATGTGTATTAACCTCAGACAGATCGGTATGTACACTCCGCTGTGTACATACTGTACCAGTCTATGTCTGGATACCAGGCACGACAATTAAGAGATCATACATTACAAAACACACACTCGCACACTTACTTGCTGTCTATTTAACCGTCAAACACACACATACATACCTCAGTCTTTGTGAAACATATTCTCCCCCAACACACCAAGCCAAGCACACACGCACACACACACACACACACACACACACACACACACACACACACACACACACACACTTTTAGTCTGTCTCAGAACAGGGAAGCCTTGGATGGCGTCCAAGCTGATTAGATGGGGAGAAGAAGCAGCAGCACAGCATGATCAAAGATCTGTTTCCCTCCCTCACTCCCTCTCCAGCTCTCTCTCTCTTGCCTCCAAATCACCTCTCTCCCTCGACTTCCTCCCACTATATCACGCAACCGTTCTCTGCAGCAGAAAAATAGTCAGAACGCACAAAAAGAGGTGTAGTAACACCAAAAGGAAAAAATGAAAAATATATGTAATGTTTCCCATTTCAGACAATCTAATAGTGGCTTTGCCCAGAGGGTTACTATAAAGAAAAGCATGTCCCAGGTTCATGATAAACTTCATTGCACAACTTTTCTTTTTTTCAATAAGCAGGACTTTTTTGTGTTTTAAGGAAAATAAATCAAACTATCTACGCACATTGCAAACACGCAATTTATTTGCAAAACATTCTCACTTCAAGCTCCATTGAAGTGGAAGTAGGCAGAATGTTTTTGGCATTATTGGGCAAAAATTCCATAAAAACCTTTCAGCATATTGTAATTCAAGTGAGTACAGTAACAGAATATTGATTCATATTTGATCAGCGCTGCCTAGTTTGACTCTGAGTTTGCGAGTGATTGACAGCTACTCGGAGATGGCAAGGCTCCAGCTCGGCTCTGATTGGTTGTTTTCCTTCAGTCTGTGAAATCTTGCAGATACCATTAGGAGCATTGGAGGACACAGAGGCACATGATTTTTTTCAGATTACCTGTCTCATGCACTGCTGTCAGGATATAGTGACGTTTTATAACAATAACCTTTTTTTTAAAAAAAAAATCACATTTGCTCTAACCTGCTTAACCCAGCTTTAAGTAGCTCTGTTGAAGCTTTCAATCAAATCGCATATCACCAGTTGTCATGACATTGTTAAATGTTCAGATTTCCATTTCTCTGAGCATCTTCAAAAAGTTGAGATGTTCATACTTGATTTTTGTGATATGATCAGAAGCTCCAGCACAGCTTCTAAATGGCCCTTAAGGTGAGATTGTTTTGTTAAGAACAAACTCTGCGTTTTCCATTTATCAATGTATTGTCGTCTATTACCTCACCTCTTCAGGGTGCAAAACACTTTTTTTCTGACAAATTATGTCAAAATATGACAGATGTTTTGTTCTGTTATGTTGTGAAAGGCATAATGTACCAAGAATTTATCATCAAAACTGGAAACACCCCCGCTGTTCAAATCAGGGTTGTTATAGTAAACTAAAGCTAAAACTAAAAAAAAAAAAAAAGCATTTTTTAGTAAACTTAAACTAAATAAAAACTATATCTTTTAAGAAAAACTAAAACTAAACTGAAACAATAATGCTTGGTTAAAAACTAATAAAAATAAAAATTAACATTAATTAATTTCAGTTTTAGTTTTTTTTAGCTATATCACTAGCGAAAAAAGGACACTAAAGTAGCGCGAAGATCAAACATTAAACTTTATGGCCATTCCTACACAGTATGTATTTTGTATGCATATGTAGCTACATACCTCTGAGACATTATAGCTGGCCCTAAAAAAAACAAAATATATAAAAACTAAACCTTTTAAAAAAATGAAACTAATCTAAAACTAGCAAAACTAACTGAAAACTGAAAAGTCAAAACTAAAATAAAATAAAAATCTAACTGAAAATGCAAAACTGTTATAACCTTGGTTCAAATATCAACTGAATAAAACAACAGAAAGTGAAGTTTTGCACTTGCAGCTGCCTCTCCTGCAGGAAAACACCGGTCCACAGACCGTAGCTATCTGATGGCGATGGCTAGCATTGTAACAGCTGACATTTGGGTGTTTACAGTTCACAGAGTGCATGTTAAACATGGGTGGCCTTGGAGTAATCCATGGCAGACAGTGTAGTGTATACTGTACATATTAGCTGATGTGTATCTTGGCCGAAGATGTCATGTTAAACTGCATCAGCTGCCGCATGATATCTGGAGCTAAAATCTGACAGATCAGCAGGCTACGGCGGGCTGGAGGCAGGACTTAGTGGGCCAAGCCAGGGTAAAAAGATTAGGATGTTCTGGGCTAAGATGATTTTATCAGTGCAAATGAGTTAATGACTGTTGTGAAGCCTGAGCCTGTTTATTTAACCAGATCAGGGTCACAAAGTGCACGGAAGTACTTGGCGTGATTTGTTTTAACCCGGCTTGGGTGTCTTGGGAGACTAGAGCCATGCTGACAGCTATGTGACACCGCACGGCTAAATGCTAACTTTAGCATGCTAACCACATGCATGCTCACGATAACAATGCAAACATGCTGATAGTAAGTAGGTGTAAATCTTTACCATGATCGCCAACTTAGTTCAGCTTCTTAGCATGCTAACACTTGCGAATTAGCACCAAACACAAACCACCTGTTTTTATGTGAATTCTCAAATTGCGCAGAAAAAACAGCCACATGGAAATGTCAAAAAATTCAACAAAATAAAAATAAAAAATTCAAATATTGTATAAAAGGTTTTACCTTGAGATGCTATATATGTAAACTTCCTCAAATGAATACATGAGAAAAACATAAATGCATTTCATAAATGTATTTCAACCACGTATTCTACATTATTTTCCACCGTTTGAGGTTTGACTGGCACTCTTTTTATTTCAGCATGCCATTGCTCCATCTTCTTCTGCTGCATCTGAGAATCTTGATGCGCTGAACTTCTAATCGCATCGTATCCGGGAGGCAACCAACCCGAGGCGTCGTCACTTAAGTGTAACGCCCACTCTCCGGTTCCCCCCAGGTTAACACTGTTAGCTCTGTCAGCACTGTTGCTGTTGTTTGCACTGTTAGCGCTGGAGGCAATATATATGCTCTGAATTCCATATTGAGCACCTTTAATTGTAACATTTTAGTCACCTAAAAATGTCAGCGTTCGGTTGTACTTCGCTCCACCCTCTTCTGTCACTCCTGCTCATTACCTGAGCAGTACCTGTGAGGGTTTCTGGACAATATTTGTCATTGTTTTGTGTTGTTAATTGATTTCCAGCAATACATTTATACGTACATTTGCAAAAAGCAAGCATATTTGCCCACTCCCATGTTGATAAGAGTATTAAATACACACACAGACTCTACGCACTGGCTCTGCTACAACTGGCTCTAGAGAGGGCCATTCGCGTTGATTAACTATGGACCATCATGTGATTAATCGCGATTAAATATTTTAATGGATTGACCAAATTGCCCTAATTCCAATAGATATAACAAGAAATGTTTTTGAACAGTACTACTGTACCAGTGCCACTACTACCAACCCTACCTTTAATAAAAGCAACTTACCCGAAATCTCAAATACCGCACTAATTTGCTCCCAGGCCTGCGGTTTCCTGTTCAGATCATTGTAACAATGGTTTGGTTAAGTCACATAGCTCCGGGTAATCCAGCAAAAGTCACCACAATGATAAAAAAAACCCCACTAACGTTGGGCGCTTTTCCGCTCTGAGTTGACTTTTTTCCAACTCGAGGCGTTCAGGGCGCTCCTGTTAAAAACTTGAGGCGCTCCGCTACACAAAAGCGGCGCAAAACGCTTCACTCTCATTGAAAACAATTACAAAAAGCTGCCCAAGGCTGTTTAAACGCGGCCTGTCTGATCAAGGCCTAAGTGGATTCCTGAAGTATTTATATATGATGTGTGAGGAATTTGTAAGCATTATGAAGCAATAGAATGGAACAAGCTAGAACCCAGACAGTCCAGACAGAAAGTACAGACACAGTCAAGTGTTTGAATGTCATTTTGGCGTCATTACTGATGTCAACCTTTTTATTGCTCGCCTCGTCTCCGCCGGCGCTCCCTACACCTGATGGAATTACCACAGTCCCTCTGACATTTTGTTTAAGGAAACAGTTCCTCCTGCCAAGCTGCTCTGTGCATGGTGAAACCGTTAGCCTTAATTTACTTATTTATATGTCAAACTGACACAGAAATGGAAAAGGGGGGGGGAATTGTTCCATACCCATGTCTTCCCTCATTTCACCCTCTGTTCTACCCTTTTTCTAGATCACTTTCCTCTTATTCTCGCTCTCGTTCTTTCCAATCCCCGATTTCACTCTGTGCCAGTGGCATCGTGTCCTCCTCCGCTCCTCCCTCGCCCCACTTTCATTCTTTTATTTACAGCAATCATCTGCTCTGTGTGTTCATTGTTTTCCCCGCTCTCATTGACTATGTATGGCTGCCGTTTCTCTGCCAGCGACTGTAATTACTGACTGCTGAGAGAGCGTGTGTGTGTGTGGGTGCTTTCATGTGCGCATTCATGTGTGCATTTCTCAGCAAGCATGCATATATAAGTGCATTTATGTGACTTTGTGTCTGTGGGTGTCTGCCTGCGCACAACTGTGTACACACACTATCCCTCTGGTTTGCATCTGTGTGCACTTTAGTGGGCACATGTGTGTGTGTGTGAGAGGGAGCATTGTCTAGCGGCTCATCTATTCGGTGCAGTAAAAAAAACTTGTCTCTTCTTCTCTGCATTAAAGCCCATTTTGTATCTTCCTCCTGTCAAACTGAAACTCACTTCCTCCCCCTTTTTCCCCCCTCATCTTTGTTCCATCTAGACTAATGACAAATAGTATTTTAATGTACCTGTGTTGGTGACAGGTGATGGGTGGACAATAGGAGAGCTACTGTATGGAAAATGTGACATTTTGTCAACAGTGAAATGTGATTTAAATGTACGTATTTCTATAAGACGGGCTGAATGGAATAAATCGGCTTCATGAATAAGAAATGAAAAGAAAAATGGAAAGAAGTGATTACCACCGAGCAAGTGAAGGCAATGACTTGGGCTTTTGTTGAAGTTGTTGGAAACTACTTGGAAATGTTGATCATGCACAATATTTATCCAGTTGAGTGTGTGAGCAGGCAGTGATGGTTAAATAGCAACTTAACACCCGGTAAGGTCGGGAACGGTACGGTCGTATGGTTGCTCCATTGTTCCTCTACCTCTCCCGCTGTCTAAACCGTAGAGTTTCAGCAATTTTAATCCCGAGATATAACATCTGAGGGGCACCCAGAACTCATAGAATCGTAGTTACGTATGTAACTTTCGTTTTTATTTCTTTAAGTCCAAAATGTCATCACTACATCATTTTATCCTGTTTGACATATGTGTGAAATTGTCATAATTAGTATAGAAATTATTGAGTTATGGCCCAAAACGTGTTTTGTGAGGTCACAGTGACCTCACGCCTCGGGGTCCCCCCAGGAAGAGCTGGAAACCATTGATGGGGAGAGGGACGTCTGGAATTCCCTGCTTAGCCTGCTGCCCCTGCGACCCGGCCCCGGATAAGCGGAAGAAAATGGATGGATGGATGGATGGACAGTGACCTTTGACCACCATAACCTAATCAGTTCATCCTTGAGTCTAAGTGGATGTTTGTGCCAAATTTGAACAAATTCCCTCAAGGCGCTCCTGAGACATTTTTCACGAGAATGGGTCGGACGGACGGACAACCAGAAAACATTATGCCTTGTTCACGGTTATCGCTGGTGCAGAGGCATAAAAAACCCTGAGAAATTTGAAAACAAGGTTGAAATATTGTTGGTGTATCTATAAAAGCAAAATGTAAGAAAGTGCAATGAAAACGTCATTATGACGAAGCATGCGACTTAAATGTCACTCGTCACTGAAGAGACGAAAAATGGCATCAGACAAAAACATCAGTTCTGTGTGGAGCGATGAGTAGACTGTAAAGTTCCTCAAATTAATACATGAAATAAACATAAATGCAATACGTTTTTTGGTCATTTGAGGTTTGACTGGAGCCTGTTTAACAAAGCTCTCTCATTGCACCCTCTTCTTCTACAATGGTTTAATGACACCCAACTGGAGAATTAGCGTCACCAGCAGTTTCTCTCAATGAACCAGCTCCTAATATTTGTATAACAGTCGGGGATGGAAGAGTAATGTCAATTTACTTTTTATGCATTTGCTAAGCTTTAAATTTGGATGGAAGCATGGCTTACATTGGCAGCTAGCTGCTTGCAAAATTGACAGCAGTAACCCACAGTCACCATTATCTGAAATGATGTTGCAGTTATTCCAGCAGCTTTACAGAGAGACTTCAGTTGGTTTAACCACAAGGTTATGGGGAAGAGCCTTTTATCATATAGCAAACCTCACTGAGTGTAACACTGTTGTGCTTATACTGGTCTGTATGAATGATTATTTGCATTATCTATTAATCTGTTTATTTTTTCGACTGATCATTTAGTCTACTAGTGCAGTGCCGTTTGGAGAGTGTGCCCATTCATAGCATGTGCTTGTTCGGAGAGAGTGAGTGCTGCTTGCAGCATTCTCGAGATCCGCTCATCGCTCGTTGACTCCAGGGAAGTGAAGAAGAGCTCAGTTGTAACGTTAGTATATCCAGCATTCAGCAGCAAAAGTGAACTGCAGTCAATGAGCCACGGCCTGTAAAGGCCCACTGTGGACAACAAGAGGACAAGTTTGACTAAGTCTGCAAAGAGTGCTGGCCGCTTGTTTATTCAAAGTTATTATTGTTAATATTAAACGTGACGTGTGTGTCCAAATTGCACCAAGTCAACACTGCATGTCCTTGGGTCCCCAGCAATACACCCACCGAATGTGAAGTAGAACGGATGAGCGGTTCTCGAGATATGCGAAGGACACACATACATGTGTACACACAGACAGAGATTCCTTGCTTTATTATTGGATAAAATGTCCAAACAATCCAAAACCCAGTTATTTAGTTTACATTGATACAGAGGAAATCAGCAAATCCTGCCTTTGAGAAGCTTAAACTGGCTAATGTTTGGCATTTCTGTTTTAAAAATGACTTTAATTTATTAAAATAGTCAAAAATCTTGAGGTGACATTTTTGTCAACAGTGTCAACTAAACAATTTATCCACTAATGGTATCAGCAGTAGCTTGCACTACACTGTACTTATCAATACTCTCTTTGAAACTGTGCACTTTGCCAATATGCTCCTATACTGTCAAGAGCAAATCTGGCACATTGACTTGGAATATGGCTGCAAGGGAAAGTTTGAAAGTTGTGTTTATGAATGAAGAGATCATCTCCACAGTTGTAAAAATGCCAACAGTCTTACCAATTACACAAGATAATGGTAACAGTGCGATGGATATACTGTTTAGTACTTGAGCCAGTGTGTTTATATTCATCCACTTCTTCTCACATCAGTCTGCGCTACTGAGCGAGCCTCTTTCAAGCAGAAGAAAAAAGAGCTGAAGGAGATTAAACAAGGCTTTTATCCTTTCTCGAGAGGCAGACCCTGACGAACTAAATGTGCAGTCTGCACTCGCGTAGCCTTCACACAGGATCACCATTTGTATGACAGAGCACTGAAAGCTCACACAGACCACAGTCACAGCATTGTGTCAGCAGGCCGTCAAGCCTTCATTTAATAGTTAACCTATTAGCACACGAGTATGGGTGATGGAAAGTTCTAGATCTGTCTTTGGTTTCATATGACATTTTATAAAGTTTAACAAAGAGCTGAAACTATTGTAATTGATTGATCAATTAGTTGAACGGCAGGAAAATCTGCAACAATTTTGTTAATCGATTAATTGTTTCAGTTTCTTGACAACTATTCTCTGGCTCTCAAATGTGAGGTTTTGCTGATTGTTTGTGTGTTCACTATTATTATAAAATTTTGACACTCAGTACATTTCATTGTAATTTTTGACACTAAATCTGACAATGTTGTAAATTTCAGAACTACAGTTTCAAAAATTTGGGGGCCTTGATGGATGTAAACAGGAAGCATAATGTTGGCATGGAGTCATTAAGTTAGCTGCAGGCTACAACTTGAACCCATTTCTTTTAGCCCATATCTGTTGACATTTTGGCAAATCGGCACCATTAAGTATGCTGAACGAGCTATTAGCAGTTTCTGTTTTCAATGTACCCATTACAGACAACTATCGCTGGATTATACCGGCTACACACCACGCAAGAATCAAGTCGATTTTGGGCCTGATTCCTCCCTCCCGACAATTGTCAGTAAAGCCCTGTTTTTTTGATGGTTCTGAAATGTATCTTTCCAGATATTCCTGTAGTGTGAGGTATGTTAAGAGTGTTTTTTACATCCCCCGATCGGCTTGCAAGTCCATCCTGAACACACTGATTTCAAATATCAAACAGGTTCAATATTTACTATCGGATATAGTGTTGTGTGTGGGGAACCCCGAGAACGACCGATGACACAGTCGTGTGAAAGAACAATTGGGAACCAAGCTGACTGAAGCAAAAGGACAATCACCGCCGCGGCTAATGCATGAACTAATGCAAAACGCATAAAGCATAAAGTAGTAGTAAGATAGAACTCAGAAATGGAGGACCAACTTGTTGATTTGTGTCAACAACACAAGTGTTTATTTAATGTGTCTCCATGACTTCACCCATCCATCCTTCGTCAATTTTCAGTTCAAAGTGGTGCAAAAACTGACATCGCTAATTCTTCCTCCCTGTCGTTCGCCATGTTTGTTTACACTAAAATCACGTTCGTTTGCGAGATATTTTGCGTGATTTCTGTTTTTTTTAGTCGGGACTCTGGTTCATGAATGAATCTGTTAGTGTGTAGGTGTGATGTTTTGGCTAAATCGTTAATCACCACACACTACAGGAACAAAACTGTTAAATTTAACATAACATGTCAGTATGTGTGGGGTTTCTCATATTTTCAACCTCTGTTAAGATTTGAAACTCTTTTAGTGTGAGCCAACCTTTACTTTCATAACGAAGAAAACTTAAAAAAGGTGATTCTAAGGCGTGTTCTGAAGGGGTGTCTTATATGACGACTTCTAAGCAGACTTATGGATGTTCATTTGAAGTAGACATCAGAGATAACGATATCACCAGAAGGTGTGAGTCACACTGAATCTAAAAATATGTTTTATGTCTGTGTGTTCATATATGACTGAGTTATAAGCAGTAGATATTTTGACGCAATGTGCAGCAATCGGACACTAATGGTTTTAAAGTACCTAAATTGCCTCACATTTACTTTAGCTTTGCAGCTCCTGAAAATGTTGACACAGTCAAATCGATGGGCCAAACTGCAATAACTAACTACCTGTTCTTTCTTAGAACACCTGCATGCACCTGTCCCTTTCACCTCACACAGTATCTTTGCTTCATGTCTCTCCCTCTGCTTCCTCATTCAACTCTCCCACAACCCCCTGGGGAGCCACCTCACAAGTTGAAAACCTCAATCATAGACTTTGTAAAAAGTTAGTAGCAGCTCTACTTTAAAGGTCTGATTGCTAATATTTTTATTTAGACAAATATTAAAAAAAAGAAAGAAAATACATCCACACAGCTTTTAAAAAGATGTCGAATAAAAGTATGGCTTTTCTTGAAAAAAAAAAATATATAATGATTGTGAATTAATCATCTTAAAATTTTTGGCAGGTCCAAAAGGAATGTATTTTTTTTATCTCTGTGGAAGATATCTGACGTTTGGTTCCCACTTCTAACAAGGCTTATGAGCCAATAGTATAACGACATTGGTATCACGTAGTATCTCTGCTTGGCAACCACTTGTTATGAAGTGAATGCAATGAAACGGGGGAGGGAGAATGCGACGACTTGTAGCTGAATGGTAACACTAGCACCTTTAATACTTGCCATCAATTATTATGGTGTATTAAACATTAAACTTTTATGGGTGAGTCAATATGTGTCTTTTTTATACAATTATGTTGAAAACTGTATTTTTCATATATTGTATACAAATATGAACATTCGATATATCATGAAGAAAGTAAACAATTCATGGCTGCAGGTCTCATTTAGAAAAAAAAGTGATTTGATGAATCTATTGCAATGTGTATTGCGGGGCTCGACATTAACGCTTGCTGCTTGAAATAAACTCTGTGTTCGGGCAAATGGAACGCCTCATGCAGTTGTCCAATCGGGCCAGTGAAAAATAAATGTGATCCTTATTAGGGATGCCCCAATATTCAGTAAAATTATGCGATCAGGAAATTGGCATTAATGCGTTTGAGCGCCCAGAGCATGCTCCGCCGCTCTGAGAGTGAGGTGCTCTGAGTCACTGAATGGTAATGTTACATTCCAACAGTGCTCCGAATTTACAACCGTTTGTGCCAGAGTGTGCTCTGGTGCTCGGAGTGACTATTTACGAACATAACGTGAAGCTACATTGTGAACAATAAATCCCTGTTGAAATTGGCAGAAGGAGAGCTAGTTAACGTTAACGGTTAGCTGTCAGCAGCCGGTGGGCAGCCCAGTCCAAACACGGGAGAAGTTCCAGGACTTTCTTCAAGAACAGGTTTACTTTCACCCAAACCATGATCTTTTCCTAAACCTCACCAAGTAGGTTTGTTTCCTAAACAGACAGTCAGAAAGTGCTTTCTGTCAGAAATCCCTGGAAGCTAACTTCTCCCATGTAAATAAGGCACCTAACAGCTAACGTTAATGGATGTTCCATTGGGTTACATTATGTTGCGTTCAATCTCTGCTCAGTAAAAATGAGTATTGGGTGAAGGTAAATCATAGTGCTATCATGATGTGTTCAAATGTAATCTTGTAAAATGTAGTTTTTTTGAGAGAAACTTGAATAAATCCAGTTGTTTGAAGGAGATGTTTTCACAGCAGATAATAAAATAAATAGATAATAGAGAGGGAATTATGACCTGTTTAACATCCTAACACTAATACTAAGCAGGTTATAATAATACATACTTAAAACTACTAATGCCAAGCTTCCGTAGAAAGCAAACCTAGTTGTGATTGTTGAAACAGTGGAAAGACTGATCTATATGGATATACTGTCTTGATGAGTTTTATTTTGTCTCGTTTGAATAAAGTGCATTTTACAATGATCAGCAAGGTAAAATTACTGTTTCTGTCAATAGAGTCTGGTGGCTTTGAGGAGAGCATATTAATTGTATGTTTTGTACGTAAATAAATTATAATAACTGTTTAAATCCCTGTTGAGTTTATTTATTTTTTAATAGGCCTACTTTTTCCATTTGGGACAAGTGAGTTTGGCTATCGGGCAAGTAAAACATCTCATCTATTTGCCTGCAGGGCAACTGGCTGTGAAAGCTTAATGTCAAGCCCTGTATTGAACGTTTCACTTCTCCTTTAGGAGTTCTAAACTGCAGACTAAGCTGCTGTTAAAGTGAGCACAAGGCTGTGCTGTAACATACACAACAGACATATTTGCATAAAGTTAAACAATAAAGAAACTGTCCATATATAAAGACAAACACAATATCCATGTTCTTTGCGGTAAAAAACAAGCTCCCACACACACTGAGGCAACATAAAAGCGAAGACTGACCTTCTTAAATCAAAGCTCTATAGCTTTCTCTCCCCTCTGTCTTCCATATCCCTGCAGTCTCTCATCCTCCACCTCTCCTTTGTTTCCATCTCCTCCATCCTCTCTTTTCTCTCCCTCTCTAATGATCAGCCGGCGTGAGGGCTGCCAAGAATGCAAGTCTGCCATGGTTGACCTTCCTTTCGCCTCTCCTCTCTGTTTATGTGGATGTGTTAGAATGACTGCACTCCCCCTCATCTCTCCGTCCACTGTTGATGTTATTCATTCAGCAGAAGCTGCAGCCCTGCTGCAGCTGCATAATTGACCCTGCAGCTGGAAACATGTAGGAACAATCATAATCTGATACCCAGTCTTGTTGCCCGAGCGAGAACAATAACTGGGCTGGCGAACTAATTCAACTGCATTGCTTTACTGCATTTTAACCATGTTTTCTGCTCCACTTCTACAGTTTCGGACTGTTTCACTCACTAAAATCTCTCTAAACAATGTTGCTCCCATTTCAAATGTTGATGTTCATTCATGCTGCCTTCAATTGTTACAGTGTTGTTCCCAGCCATATTAAGCCTCCTGGCTGCCTCTTCAGGCCCCATAGAGGCCACCATAAATGTGTGATTGGTGAAGCTTGTTGGGGCTGTACACAGGCTGACAGGCAAACATTCACCCTCCTCTGTGATTATCTGTACTTTGATTATATAGCTGAGCCACTCGAATGAACAGATTCATTCTCAAGTGGCATGTATGACTGATATAAGAGAACTAGAATTTTCTCTTACTTAAAGGGGACATGTCATGCTCATTTTCAGGTACATACTTATGTTTTGGTGTTTCTACTAGACCATGTTTACATGCTTTGATGTTCAAAAACACATTATTTTTCTCATACCCTCTGTCTGAATATACCTGTATTCACCTGCTGTCTCAAATGCTCCGTTTTAGCGCCTGTCTCTATAAGCCTTCCTCTCGAAAAAGCCCAGCCTGCTCTGATTGGCTTTCGAGGAAAATATGGTTCCATGATGACGCCGTGGGTCAGAACACCATTATCAGTTGTAACAGTCATATGAGCTCAGTGCAAAGACAGCCATTAACTAGCTAGTGGGGCACAACAGAGAGACTCACTTGCACTAAAGCATGCACGGCCAGACCGGCTACATCAACAAAGCATGAAGAAGCTCGGATTACAATACACAGAGGGAGAGTGACTTCATTCTCTGCTCTGAATGAATTTGTAGATAAAATAAATTATGGCAATAAACTAAAATAAAAAAACAAACCTCAAACAAACTTCATGTAAAATGAATATTCTGTTCATCATTTCAGTCATCATCATGACTTGCCAATTTACTGAGAGGTTCGACAACATGTTTTTTTTTTCAAGGCCTTTACACACCGGCAGCGTTTTTGTTGTGAGATTAATTCACACATCATATATTTTTTTTTAACGGTTGTTTTTGTCATGAATACTTTCGCACAGAACGTGAATATAACACAGCCGAGTCGATATTTATGAAACAACAACACGGAGGCTCCATAGTGCGAACCAAGATGGCTCTATTACTCCTTTCAACCTTAACAAAGGCAGCACAGACCAGTTCTACTCCTTACGTTCTTACCTTTCACAATAAAAGCCCTAGACAAATAATACTCGCAGGCCAGTATTTCGCTTTTATGTGTAGTTCATTTGTCCAGCTATCGGTGTGTAAAGTCTTTAAGATTTTACGATTTGATTGGTATATTTTTTGGACATATTCAGTTCAGTAGTAGAAAAATTCTGACATTTCAACAGCTGCCTCAGGGTCTTTATGCAGGTCTCTGTCCAGGGAGAATATCCTTTCAATCCCATTTTTAAGCCATTGAAATATATATGTCAAATATATATCTGGTTGGAGAGCCCCAGACTTCATTGTGTCCCCATCACTTCAGAAACCAAACCTACTATGCCCTGAATGTTTCTCTTTGTGCCATAAAACAGTGAGGCAGATGTGAATACACAAAATAAAATGCCAAACATAGGCTGGTTGCTGATATTCCTGTTTGTTTACCTCTTGCTTACATAAAAGGTGAGAGGTCTTTAAACAAATACATCTTTAATACATCTCTGGAACTGAGATCAGTGGGCACACAACCACTGCTGCTGTTATAAAAAATCTTCATGTTTGTGCCAGTGTACACTTTCTCCGTTGTATCTTAAACTGGATCTCTTTTTTGCAGCCGAGGATAAACAGTTCTATGACCCCGAGGACACAGCGTTGGCGGTGGGGATAAAACCTGTGACTACTCTGTTATTGGATGGACTTAATAACCTCTAGCCCTGCCTTCCTCCCTCTGACCTCCCCTTCCTCTTCTAATCCTTTCCTTGTATATAACCTATAATGACCTCGCTGAGCTCCTCACCCATCCAATCTAATGTTTGATATTATCAGTTTAAGTCATTTGGAAAATGTTATAGGTATTGGAATTGAGAAATGAACTCGGAGTGAACCTGAATCCCAACACTGTAATGTCTGCCAGTGTCTGTCTGCATGTGAGTTTCTCTGGTTAACCTTTCCGTCTCTGTCTTCACCACAGTGTTTATCTGCTACTTAATTTACACAACTTGCTAACACACAATATATGTGTTTGGAGTGCATCGAGAACTTAACACACCTGAAGGAAAACATGAATGCTTTTAGTCCTATTTATAACATGGGGCACGTCAGCCTTCTGTGGTCGAAATGAGTATTACAACAACAAACACTAAAACAGCTGCCAAAACCTTTTCCCCACACAGATGAAAAAAAAAGAAATTAAGAAAGATAATCCTGGCAAAATATGTTTAACCTGTTCTTAAGTCATAAACACAGGAAAGAAAACAAATTAGATTTTAGATTTCTTTTCTTCTCACTTGCCTCTCACGGCCTACGTACTTTCTCATTTTTATTGCGTGTGGAAACGTATGATCTAAATCTACATATTCTTTGATACAGTCTCCAAATTCTGTAAATCATTTCTACTTATTTCGACATCCCATTTCTACACCCTGCATATATGGTGTTGCGCTGCGCTGTAGATTTATAGGTCGTAAACTGCGAACATCTGTTAGCTCATAAATCTGTCCAACAGAAGAAGACCACGGGTTATTTTTCATGTGCTGCTTTAACTTCAATGGTTTGTTTATTTTCCGCAATATGCACTGTATCTCAAATTATGTTTGATGTTCAGCTCTGTTGAGCCAGTGTCTCTCTGTCCCTGGTGCTCCGGTAACTTCATTTCCCACAAGGATCACTTACTGTAAGCTCATTTTTAAATCAAGTTGTATCACTGTAATGTGGGCTGGACATGTGAAACTGACATTAGAAACTATGTGAACTGTCTCAAGGCCTCGCTGCCAGTCGATGAGTGCATCAGCAAAGAAAAATGATTCCAAAGTATACAGAGTAACCACACACAAATCACACTACAGACGTTTACCAGTTGATATTCTGATGGCCACTTCAGAGAGGAGCCAGTAAACTAATAAAATACACTCAACAACAACCTCCTCCTTGCTAGCAGGCAAGTGCGTGATGCTGCATCCCTCTAGTCTTTTATCCTTAATTAATCATCTTTCTACAAATGTAAAGCCATGGCAAGACACGGTGCACTCAGCAGGAGACTAACATTTAAAATTAGGGCTCAATGTCTTCTGTCCCTGTCTAATTTATATTTTACACAGGTCTGTCAAAGTTAACGTAATAAGAATGTGTTAATGCAAATTTGTTTTAATGCATTAACGCAACTTGCGATTTTTAGGTTGTAGCGGGCTCAGTTTTAAAGCCAGAGTAAAGATGCTGGCATCATATGAAACTAAAAAAAAAATCCTAAGTAATACATTGGTACCAACCATGTCATACTAGCTTGTTGCGAAGGAGGCTAAATAACACTCCAAATGTACGCTAATATTTTGGCGAGGAAAAACTGGCATGGCCATTTTCAAAGGGGTCCCTTGACCTCTGACCTCAAGATATGTGAATGAAAATGGGTTCTCTGGGTACCCATGAGTCTCCCCTTTACAGACATGCCCACTTTATGATAATCACATGCAGTTTGGGGCAAGTTATAGTCAAGTCAGCACACTGACACACTGACAGCTGTTGTTGCCTGTTGGGCTGCAGTTTGCCATGCTATGATTTGAGCATATTTTTTATGTTAAATGCAGTACCTGGGAGTGTTTCTGGACAATATTAGTCATTGTTTTGTGTTGTTAGTTGATTTCCAATAATAAATATTAACATACATTTGCATAAAGCAAACATATTTGCCCAAAGCCCATGTTGATAAGAATATGAAATACTTTACAAATCTCCCTTTAAGGTACATTTTGAACAGATAAAAATGTGCGATTAATAATGATTAAATATTTGAATCGATTGACAGCCCTAATTTTACACAATCATTTTACACTGTATAATGCATGAAGAAGATTCTTTTGCACGTACCCTTCACACACTGTTTTTAAAACCTAAACTTCACAGTGTTGCACTGATTTGGAAATTAGCTGCCATTCAGGCTAAGAAAGATTTGTCATATTTTATAGGGATTATTGCCCCAGAGATTTCCATTTCTGATATGAGAAGACTTAATTCTGCATAGTTAAATAAAGACGAAAGAGAAACTGCAACAAAACCAAATTAAAGCTTCATGGTAAGTGTGATGGATTACCAGCTCTGGCAAATTAAAAAAATTGTTGAAGTTGTTTGTCATGATTTACGAGCACAGAAAGCAGCTTTTTGTGAAGGGAGGAAGACAAAACCTGATATCTGCAACTAGCTGGAGTGTTTACAGACAAACTGAGAGTGATGTATGGAGGGCCCCACAGGACTGGTGATTTGATGATTTAACTGTAATTTTCTAGACCCACTCTGAAAAGGAAGGGGAGTAAAATGGATAAGTAGCAACATCATTTTCCACAACCAAATCCAAGAAAAATGTTCTCACATGTACTGAACCAGGACAACTGACCATTCACTAAACCCATCCCCCAAACAGTGATTGTCCAATCATAGCTTAACAGCTAATAGTAGACACGTCAGTCCTGTTGAGTTTTGGATCCCTCCACATACTGAAGCGGTGTACACGGAGCTGTGGCACGGACTGTATATAAATATGGACGACATGACAGCTCCCCAAAAGTGAAGCCAAAACATCTCAATCGCCCCCTGGAGGCTGGCTGCAGTATAGGTCATAAGCCCCACCCCCTCCATGTTAGCGGATGGGACATGGGCCAAACTAAAAACTCGAAGTACACGACAAATACATTTTTCCCAAAGATGGTTTCTTCAAAGTGTCCATTGGGAAATAAATAAATAAATGAATTAATAGCATATTAAATAGCCTAATATTGTAAGATATGTTGCTAAGACAACTTAAATATGGACTTATATTATAGAAAAGATGTGATTCTAATCCAATACGCTTTTTATCAAATTCAGCTAATATCTCCTCACGCTGGCTGTCAAAAAGCCGGCCGTCATACACAGCCAGCTGACTGTGTAAATGTGTAAAAGCCACTACAATGATGATATAAATAATGATCACATCTATGTTTCTTCAATCAATTTGGACTTTTGGACTTCGGACTGAGAAAAAGACTGAGCGAGGCGCGACGCTCGCTGCGAGTGTGTGCGTGCTTGAGAGAGAGACAGAACGACAGAGAAGGGAAGACAAGGTGGACTGCAAACAATGTTTCGGTCAGGTATTAATAATAATTTGAATGTCAACGCTATGAATTAAGCTTAAAGGTATTCAGTAGGCTCCAGCCCTACGAGCCACACAACACTATTTTACACACTATATATAAACTATATCTGGAAGTTGTTCTACATGGCCAGAATTCTGGAATATTAACGGCCACATTGGCCGTTTCAAAATAAAATAGGGCTACATCGCATTGTAGTTATTAATATGATATTTACAGTATGTCATATGTGACATATGTGTTGGTAAAGGTCAACTTTATGTGATATTTAACTATGTATGTGCAGCACAGTATGGGCAGTGTGTCTCTATCCTGTTTGTGCTGTCTATGCGTGACAGTACTGGCACACATAGGTCTTCATATGCCTATTTATTGCATTGATTGAGAGCAGCAGGTTGACATATGTGAGGGGACACTGGATGAGGGGGAATATGGACATGTGACACTGCAGGAACCAGCAGCCAGAAGATTGACTAATCAACCCTGAATAGCTAGATATAAACAGGAGCATCTGCACAGGAGGACATGGGGGGGGGGGCAGATGGAAGGGGGAATGGATGGAAAAAGAAATCATATCACACATAGACCTATTGGCAGACTTGTAGTATAGACATATAGCTTGCAGACGGGTTATAGGTTTTACAGTGATTTTAAAATTATTGGGAATATATCACTCTTTTAAAACAGGATTTGTTGCCATAAAATATTTTACACACAGATATAAAGAAACAAAGATGGTGGCTTCAGTTTTTAGTATAATTACTAAAACTACACTGTCTGAGGTGGAAACAACGTAACTCCAACCATACAGAGTATCATATGTTTTTCGTTAGCATGTCATGTTGCCAGTTTTTATACATCTGAGTAGTTATGTGGGAGTGTATGCAGACCAACTTTCTACATTGGTTGCACTGGTGCGCCAAACTTTTTCATATAAGTGCACCGGCACATAATTTAGGTGCACCAACAATTTTTCACCGCGCCTTTTGGCGCCGCAATAATACATGTTTCCCATACACATCGGTAATTTCTTAACTAATTATGTAAATGATTGTAAACATAAAAAAAGGGTAAAACTTTATAATAACCATAATTTACAAATGTTAAATTTATAATTAATTAAACTTAGTTAATAGTTATTTTACTGCTAACAAACAAGGAAATGATAATTAATAAGGTTACTAATAATTTGTAATACTTTAATTTCTATTATTTTATCAGTTTGTGCATTATGAAAACAAAATGTTTATAATGTCGATATTGTAATAGTATCGTAGCTGATAAGAGACGATAACAATTACATTCTGATTACATTAGTAAAGTTTTTATTATCATTTTATTGTTGCACATATAACATTTTATATACTATATTAAGTATTTGTTAATATTATATTATTATTACAAAATGATTGCTAATTTTCAATTATTGTCCCTAGTTGGGCTTTTAAAGTTTAGTTGCTTTATAAAGTATTTATTAACCAATTAACAATGTATTATAATCATTGGTTGCAACTTAATAATAGCCATCCAAATAATGATTATAGACCAGTTATTAACCATTAACAAAGTGTTACAAATATCTGGTCTATCTATGTAATGTTTGTAGATGTTTTACAAACCATTTCTCAAAGGTCTACAAATCATTTCATAATCAAACAAATACTTATATACATAGTATATAAAATGTTATAATGTGTTCAACAATATACTGTTAGAATAACATCAATTATAGCATCACTAATAAATGGTAAATATTAATTATCATTTCATTGTTTGTTAACAGTAAAACAACTATTAACTAAGTTTAATTAACTATCAATTTACCATTTATAAATGATGGTTATTATAAAGTGTTACCAAATGAAGATGCAGATACCGGTATGTTGTTAGGTTGTGATGTCCCTTGAGGAGGAATACAGGGCGCGGTTTCACACATACACACACGGAAACAGACCTGCTAAATGTCAGACACATCGTTGCGACCAATAAGAATGTTCAGTCCCACTCGACAGATTTTTGGTCTCACTCTGGAGCCCTGGTATGGCCATTATGGCTGAATGCTGGCAATTGAGATTGAGACTTCTCGCCAACGTCTGCTCCCGTCTCCTGTGAAAAATACTTCACACCTCATTAATGCTACACGACGTAAGTGTAGCTATATTCTGTTCCTGTAAATGCCATTATCATTGGTAAAATACTGGATCAAATGTTAAGCTGCAGGTTTTAACTAACAGCTCATAGAAAAGCTGTGTGCCTAAACATTGTTTAGAATCCACATGTCCCAGGGCACACACGTTCAAAGTTAAAAGGAAGCCACTTTCTGATAAATATTATTGATTAATGTCAGGATTTTTTTCCCCACATTTCAGCACTGATACTAGTAAATTAATGAGAGCGCAAAAGATACAATTTGTGTGGCGTTAGCTGGTCGAGGCGCACATTGACAGAGCTCTCCAAAATTACAAAAGCCTTCATTGACTTTGGCTTCTTTTATTTATGACAAGAAATTCCGGGAATCCAGGCAAAACAGGGAAAACAGGGATATGTTCCCAGGATGTAGTAATTAAAATCCTTTCACCATAATGACGATTAGATTATAGTGTTGATTGCAGTCATTTGTTGTTTCACTGGTTTGAGGCATAGCAGCAATGTTCTTGGATACTAAATACTATCGTATGAATGATCTTACAAACTTTATACATGCCATATGCTCTATACAGTACATGCTGCTCTTCACTCTGATTTGGGGATATTGAACCACTTGCATTGTTCTCGTTCTCTCGATTTTCTCTGTTGTGTTCACACTTATTTAAACAAAATATTTTGCCATAATTTATATTATATTATATTTATGTTTATATTGTTGTATTAACAGCATTTTAAGGTCTGTAGTATTTAGCTACAACAGTTGCATAGCAGGGCTGGGATTCGATATTACGATTTATTTCGCTTTTTTAACACTAGACCATGGGAAAAAGTTGAATCATACACTTCTAGGGACTTTTACTTTGGAAAATATCTAAATGAATATGGTAAAAATGTTTTATTCCCATCATGTATGTAGTCACAGATGTCCTAAAGTCCAGCAACCCAAAAAAAAAAAAGACATTTCCCTCACAAATTAGTCGTATTTTCTTTTTCGTTTATAAGTAACATGTAATGTTTTATACTTCTGGTGAATATAATCCATTTAATCTTATTTCCATATATGTATTTTGTATATACAGCTGTTGTTTTGAAAACTAGATGTAGTCACATGTGTGTACTTTGGCTAACTTTGCCAAGTTCGTTGCTAGCTCTCGGGGTCTGTTTGAATGTATTTAACATAAATGTCAGTATATGGGTGCTCTACAGTTGTAGCGTCGGCCGATTTGACCACGGAGATGAGGGTGACGGCTGGCTTGACCGCACGTAACCGCGATACGATAACGTTTCCTGTCCATGACAGAGTTAGCATGCAGCTTTAGCCGTGATGTCTAGCTCTGGCAATATGTGAAACCAAAAGCGTTACTGTATTCGTAGTGTTCACCACTTTGGATTTAAAATGTGAGGGTGCAGGTCGTATCCACGTGGACCCTTCGCCGTTTTCTACTTTATTGTTTCAGCTCGCTGCAGCCGGCTGCAGTTTGTTTTGGTTGACGGATACGGAACTACTCAGACTACAACAATAAAAACAGTAACTTCCTTCTACCTCCGCATAGACTCAAATGAAGCAATTATATACATTTTAGAATTAAAAAAAAAAAAACGATTTATAAAATTGCGATACATAGGTGAATCAACTTTTTCCCATCCCTATTGCACTGTAGTAAACACCAGGATTTAATTTCCCAGTATTTAACCGCAACTCATACAAACTGCACAAAACAGCAGCAATTTACCTACCCTGCGTATCAGGTTTAATCTAAAAATGGCTGCCACTCCTTTGAATTTGAAGCCAGGACCAATATGACTGCTCTGGTCGCATGCTGCAACTGATCTAGTAGTCTTGATTTACTGTATAGCAGTCCCTCTATAGGAGGACAGCTGGCAGCATGGCTTCCGATCACGCTGACGGCTGCTGGAACCAAGCCAGCCAAGGACTCCATGACCCTCCAAGTTTCACTTCACATACCTGCAGGCAGGCAAAAAGCACTGAAGGTAGGAAAAGTAGGTAGTAAAACTTGTAGAAGGCAAGAAAGAATGGCTCAAATAATGGGAGGATAAGATGGGATAGAGGATACACTGAGGGATGACTAGCTAAGAGAAAGAGAAAGAAGAATACTAAAAAACTGTCAACTAGAGGCGGGGGAAAAATCTATAGTAATAATCAAGATTTTTATCTTCTAAGATTCTGATTCATTTATTCAAAACTTCCAAAAAGTTATTTTTAAAAACATTTTTTTCTACAAAAGAAGATATTGCTACTGATGGACAGTTAACTTACACACTAGGGCTGTCAACGAATATTCTAAATTTTAATATATATTTGAATTGCAAAGAAAAAAGACAGACTGAGATTCGAATATGAAAATTAATATTCAATTATGGAAGAAAACAAAGCAGCACTACCGTGGTGGCTTTCTGCCTCGTGCACATTGAATGCACCACATAACCTTAACCACTTAAAAGATGGGTGAAAAGTAGTCGCTATTTTCCGATGATTGTACTTTTTAAACATAAAACACGTTTAATATTGTGATATTTGCTGGAAATAACATGGAATATAGCAAACAGAAAGTAGGAAACTTTCAGGCAATCTCCCTCCAGCCAGCTGTCACCTTATTTAGGGTTTCGTAGTGAAATGAGTAGGTATCGTGTATCTAAAAGTTCAGCGTAAAATGGCGTGCCGCGCTATGCAGAGCTGCTTCGCTCGCGGCCAGTTAGGACGCGGTGTCATGGACATAATGCATTGCGTTTGTTGAAAAATCACACAATATACCAGTTTTACAGTGTTATTTTGTGTACAATTTATTTTTTGAAATTGGCAAGTTTCTCAGAAACAAAAAGGCAGCAATCTTTACAGAAATTTTATTTATGTAACAGGCGGCATTATTATTTTTTGTAAAACTTGAACTTGTTATTCTTGAAGTCACTGAGAATTGAAAAATACTAAAACCGTTTTAGTTAAAAGTGTTTAGCCTATTTGTGAAAGTTTAGCATGAATGAATGTTACATTTTGCCTTTGTGTGTTTACATTCTTGCAATCAGTTGATATATAACTTTTTCAAATATAAAAACTAGGGCTGTCAAAGTAAACACAAAATTCAATTCGAGATAAATCATGAAAAATGTAAATAATCCATAGCTGCAGGTCTAATTTAGAAATTTGCTAATTTAGATGCAAATAAATACTTATTCCTGCACATCCAGTGGCCTGAGACATTGCTATGACATAGATGAAACACCTGTTCAGACGCCCTGTGAATTGAACATACTGAACGTTTCTAGGGCCGTCAACGCGATAATAACGCGTTAACGCAAATTTGTTTTAACGCCACTAATTTCTTTAACACGTTAACGCAACTTGCCATTTTTAGGTTGAAGCTAGGTTAGGTTGTGTGTACTGTCCATGCACAGTATCTACAGTATGCACTTGTATTCCCATGTAAGGTGAACTGAGTGACTTCACAGACAGACGAGAGGCAGACGACAACTTCAACAACACATTCCATGGCCTTTTCCATCAAATGTAACTGTATATCATTAGTAATAAAGATCTCTGAACTGCTTGCTGCTATATTTGTGCTGCTCCACAGTTAACTGCCTGGCAGTGCTACAGTATGCTGAATGTCCCATAGGTATGCATGGGGCATTACTGATACCCACTGCACCTTAACTACAATTTTGGAAATGGATTTATGTTATATCAATTAGAAAACTGACCTCACATAAGCTTGCAGATTGACTCCCAGACAGCAAGGTTTGCAATAAAGCTATGTTTCCCCAGGGTAAAAGATAAACCCTAGATGGGGCTCTTACGGATGAACAGAAGGTACAACACATTGCACCTACTACCCTCAACGTTTGCTTCAATCTGCTCTGCATCTGTCTCAGTCTGAATGATGCATTAGATCTTTTGGGGCACGTGAGATCTAATAGACCTCTTTTCTGTTAGTAAACACGATGACGTACTTCTGTGGGCGGAGAATAGGTGGAGGCAGAATAATTCTCTGAACACGTTAGCTAACGCTAGCCAGCAAGTTTTGCTGGCTTGTTTTTTTAACAATGGCTGAACAAAAGAAGTTTTTCTGAAGATGTACAGTCACTCACTCTCAGGGACCACGAGCATTAATATTAAGACGAACTTAGCAAATAGAGATACAATATCGGCGAAGCATTTCAGAGATAGAGAGAAAATGTTGCGAATAGTTTAGCTTCTGCTAAATGGTTAGCAGGAGGCTAAACTGTTAACAAAAAATTTTCTCCATCTCTCTAATAGTTTAGTCTATTAGCAACATTTTCTCTTCATTTCTCTAATAGTTTAGTCTATTAGCAACATTTTCTCTTCATTTCTCTAATAGTTTAGCCTATTAGCAACAATTTCTCGCCATCTTTCTGATAATTTAGCCTATTAGCAACAATGTTTCTCCATCTCTCTAATAGTTTAGCCTATTAGCAATATTTTCTCTCCATCTCACCTCTCTAATAGTTTAGCCTATTTACAACAACTTCTCTCCATCTCTCTAATAGTTTAGCCTTCTGCGTGAGCTGTGAGCTCCCCGCTGCGGTGCAGCAGCTGTGATGGCTAATTACGGTCGGCAGATAGCTAAGCTAAACTATTAGCAACGTTTTCTCTCTCACATTTTCATCTCAAATGTATGCAATACTGACTCTGGCACCCAGCGACAATTTTTCTGGGGGAAACTCTGACTTCCATACTATGTATGACTCACATATTTCTCTTAAGTGACTTCTTTTGTTATCTTTCTAAAGTAAATTTGTCTTGACTTTCACAGTTGAAAAACAATCCATTCCCTCTCACCTTATCTCCCACAAGATATTGGATGTCTTGAGAAAAACAATGGTAGTAAGCCCAACTGTGATTAAGGACAATGACCTCCACCCTCGTGGACTGAGCAGCAGAATACGAAATGCTTCTCAGCAACAAAATATATATATATATATATATATTCGTATGTTGTTACAGGCTTTTGCATTACTACAGGTTCTTCATCCTTATTTATCCAGCAATTTGTACTGCAGATGTTCCATCCAGCATTTATTAAAAGACTTAGGGATTTATAGTTTGATCTCTTGAACAATTTATAGCTGCCAGTCACACATTAGTCCAACTTCAGCAGTATTGATTGGCTTCTATCAGTCAAGCTCTTGTCAATCAATGTGGAGTTTTCATGGACATACTGATCAGTACTGGGATTACTCTCACTGTGAATAGGAAAGTGTACAGAATGTTCTGGACCCCAATTTGTCCAAACTGAACATCCTCACTGCTGTTTTGCTTGTTTTCTAGTGCAGTTGGGGAATAATTGGAAATAAATAGAGATTGATGAAATGAACAAGTCTGTGTGCGGTCCTCCTTCCTTCGAAGTCTGATGGGGTTGAGGTGTTTCTTTATTTGATAAATGGAATTGAGGCCAGTCAGAGTCCAGATCTCAGTCCAATGGAGATTTTGTGGCTGGACTATTTGGGGCAATTTGGACACAGAACACTATTAATAAACTTTACCGAGCCTCATTGACTGCCGTTCACTTTACAACAGAACACTTCTTCACTTTCCTGGAGTCAACAAGGGCAGATAGCCCACTGGAAGCAGAATTGAACTAGAGGGTATTTCACCGGTGAGACCGTGAGTAAGCCGCAACCTGTGAGTGTTTTCCCCCCATGAGTAACATGGTATTTCTCCAGTGACAGACTGATACTAACTTATAACACTAATAACGTTACCGCCAGCAAAATACCTCCGCTAATTAAATCCATGCTCTACTTTATAACAGCAGCGGTGATGTCAAAGCAAGAGACTAATACATCTATTTGGAAATTGCCTCCACTAAGTGTATTTCACCGATGTTTCTGACCACAAGAAACAGAAACCTGGGTGTGGTTTCAGGGGCGGATTTAGTGATTTGGGACACCAAAGGCAAATGTTGTCTATACTTTTCACCCTCTTTAGCTGGGAATGTTGGTATCGGCAGTGGAAGAAGAAGTAGGCTAACTAAAAACCTTTTTTTTCTGAAGTAAAACTATTAACTATTAATAGAAAAACTATTAATACCGCACGGTAAAAGTCCTGCATTCAAATGTTTACTTCAAGTGAAGAGTGCAAGAGAGGTATTATCAGCACAATGTACTTCATTTGACCTAATGTCTGGTCAAAGTGGAGCCTTCAATTCTAATATGATGCTAGTTGATAGTTTATTGAATAATAATGCTTTATATTTTAATTGTTGTATTTTGTGAGTCAAATCTGAATCTGCAGTGTAACCAGTAACATTTGTCTCTGTCAGGTAAATGTGTTTAAAGTATTGTTTAAAAGTGGTAGTGAGACAATGATATCAGGTTTTACCAATGTTTTACTGACTCTGCACTGCAAAGACTTTTAACAAAAGTCAGAAATATAGTTATGAATACCAGAAATCTCAGCAAAAGACAGAGTGAAGGTTACTCCATTAGTACTAATTAAAAAATACAAACATAGATAATGGGATAATTGGGCATGGAGGATTCATTGGGCTATTGGCTAATTAAAAATGACCTACTGTAGACCTTGCTATGTATTATTTTGTATTTCATTCTTCATATATAACTAGTGACTATCATCTCTGGGTTATATTCTCGCTTCACTGATGTTAATGTTAAGCGACAGTAGAACATGAGCAAAAGAGGGGAATGATGGGACAAAAAGGATCCTGGGGTAAATTTAAATCCCAGGCACGTTTGTTTTCATGCGCATTTAAAAACTGAACAAGCACAAACATCTATTTTGCATCAGTTAAATAAATGATAGGTACTTCTATTTAAATTGGAGTAAACCATTTTAACCCTTGCAGCGTCGATGCCACGATGTGCACCTGACAAAATAAAACACAAAACTGTACTTACTGTAAGTTCTCTTTTGCATTATGTATAGTTAAAGTTTTCAGGCAGAAACACAGTGGAACAATGGGGCAGATGTTTACAGACACAGCTGTTGTTTGCAATGGTCCAATGGTCAAGTGTCACAGTGCAAAAAAAAAGCTGCCTACGCTTTTCATTTTGCAGCGAACCACAGAGCAAAAAAAATTGCCTTTTTTATGAGGCTGACCTATTTTAAAGCAAAGTGATATCATGCATGTTTTAACAGGGATGTTCTGGTCAAGGAGTTAAGACTGAGGAGGGAGGAACAAGTAAGGGAGCGTTAATTAAAAAATATTCCAAATTGCCTGTGCTCAACCACCAATTAAGTAGGTAATGAAGTCAGCTTCATTATACAAGAACAACCCAAGGAAACGAAAATGACGCAAGCATTGGCACTACCACAAAACAACAAAAAGGTGCAGTAGTGTGTTCAGGGTACTACTGGTAGGAGATCAAACATGAACCAGGAGGTTCAGTTTGAAAGCTTATCAAATGTGATGACGAAACTATGGAAAGTTCTTAAGCAGCATTGTTTTTCTTGACGCTGACTATTTGACTGACCAACACAGTGGCTTACTGGTTGACGTTGCAACCAATTTTTTACAGTGCTGATGTCCATCTGAAAGGGCCTTAAGGCTCAGTTGTAGTACATTTACTAAATCTATTAATTGGAATGCATTGATAAAAAAATGATTCAACTAGGGCTGTCAAAGTTAACGCAAAAATAACACGTTGACGCAAATTCTAACTTTTAACTTGTCATGAAGGAGGGAAAATAACGCTCTAAACGTACGCTAAATTTTGGCGAGGAAAAACTGTCTGGCTATTTTCAAAGGGGTCCCTTGACCTCTGACCTCAAGATCTGTGAATGAAAATGGGTCCTATGGGTACCCACGAGTCTCCCCTTTACAGACATGCCCACTTTATGATAATCACATGCAGTTTGGGGCAAGTCATAGTCAAGTCGGCACACTGACACACTGACAGCTGTTGTTGCCTGTTGGGCTGCAGTTTGCCATGTTGTGATTTGAGCATATTTTTTATGATAAATGCAGAACCTGTGAGGGTTTCTGGACAATATCTGTCATTGTTTTGTGTTGTTAATTGATTTTCAATAATAAATATATACATACATTTGCATAAAGCAAGCATATTCCTCTCATGTTGATAAGAGTATTAAATACTTGACAAATCTCTCTTTAAGGTACATTTTCAACAGATGAAAAATGTGTGATTAATTTGCATTAATCGAGATTAACTATGGACAATCGATTGACTGCCCCAGTACTCATACAGTACGTACACGATATCACACAAACTGAGTGTTAAAAAAACAAATAGCTAAAACTGAAACATAAAACTACAACTGACTATAAAGTACTCGTTGGTATTCATAGTTCATACATTCCAAAGAGATTTCAGTGGGAATTGTTTTTCATCTTCCCCAGTGAACCAGATATGCCTGCAAAAAAACGAGCTTTAGAACTCTGGTTCATATCAGTGGCTCATCATTTTTTTCGGGTGGAAAAATCCTCACTGAACCCAGCGTGCACTCAGTGGCATGAACACACACACACACACACACACACACACACACACACACACACACACATGCTCGGGATCGCGATTGCAGCAATAGTCTCAGGGAGCCCAATGATGACTCATTCAATGCTCCAATTTCATGTACCTGTGCACACAAACGCGCAGACACGCACAACGACATAATGAGATCTCATCTGTTCTCTCTTCTGTTGGCCCCATGTGCCCTTTAATGCGGCAGCAGAACAACTGGGCCACTTAGCAATATACGTGACCACATGCACACACGCGATCTGATTGGCTGACGTGGGATCTGTGTTCTGTACATCACTGCGTATCTGAGCCACAGGTGGCTGGGGAAGGGTGCGCGTTGCCGTGGCAACACGAAGCAGAGGGCGGGGATTAAGTTATGGCACTACGATGTGAGGAGACTGTCAATGATGGGAGGGTAATACATGTGCGACTCCCTCTGATTGACTGAGGGAGGGATGGAGGGAGAGGACAGAGGGTGTCTGAGGTAAGACATTTATGTTGGTGGAAGTGCATCCATCTTTGTCTCTCCCATGTCATTCTTTCTCTTTCCCTCAAACCTGTCTCTCTTTGTAATCCCTCCATTTCTCTTTATACTCTTCCTTTACACTGATTTTCTCCTCCCTTGTCTTCCCGCTTTGTCAAGTAAGGAACAGCATGTGAAGTCCTGTATTATATCAGTGTCTTTCAAGAAAAACAGAGCTCATATGCAGCAGCAGTGCTGGGCAGGATTTCTAGAGCTGCACGATTATGGTTAAAATGATAATCATGATTATTTTGATCAATATTGAGATCACGATTATTCATCATGAATATTTCTGATTACTGGGGTCCCTAAACAGTCTTGGAATTACATAAATTGGGTATCACTGTAAAGCTGAGACTCTTGTGGATCCAATGAGCCCCATTGCATTCATGTGTGATGCTGTCATTGAGTTCATTGTAGTGAATCCATTTCTTGAACCTTGACCTCATTGTATAAGTGACCTGTGATGGCCTCTAGGATAATCACAGCCTCATGCAACTTCACAGCCACAAACTATAGACCTAAAGCATTCAGAGGATAGATGAATTTCCTAGGTAGATTGACAAAAAGGGGGTTTCTGAGCAGTTTCCAGAACAGAAGTGCTCGCCATCCAATCGCCAAAAAATGCAATTCTCACAGAAATCTCCAAATGTCAAAAGTTTTTGAAACCAAATCACAGCATGGCTTTTTCTATGGTGTTCCTCAAGGTCTTGGTGTCTTAATGTGGTATTTTGGAGGGATTATTGATACTTTTTTTATTAATTCTCGAGTGGTAAAAAATGGTTACATTTAGTACCAAATCTGTGTAACAAATGGTATCAACCCAAAAAAATTACTGCAGCAACTTATGAGACATAATAATCCATGTGAAAGACCATCATATACTTCTATCATAATGTTCTAAGCCCTTATACACTTTCACAATTCAAAATGAATTCATGTTTATTTCTGATTTATGACTAGAACAACTTGACACGCAGTGCTGAGCTGCATCTCAAATTAATCTTCAGGTTCCCAGCTTTCAGATGATGTACACCACTTCTATGTGACATCTACTGTTGACCTGCTATCTCTCCCCAAAGAGCCCCCTGTACCCCCCTAAAAAGACAAAAAATGGGTCTATTGTGGGTCTCGGTGTGTTAAGGTTCCTTCAAGCTACAAACTTCCCAGAAACTTGTATTTCAAGTCTCTTCTGTATGAGTTTTCTTTGCAAAGATGTATGTTATTGCAGGGGTTAATGACCTTTACTGCAAAGCTGTCTCCACACTGTATCATCTAATAAGGCAGGAAATGTCATTTAAATGTCAGTTAGTGATGCAAAGAACTGAAATGATAAGAGATGAAAAATATGAAAACAATTTTTTCTTGTTTTCATTAATGTACCATGGCACGAGATGAGAGCAAGAAAAAAAAAAACGCTCGCCAGCAAAGCCTCCTGTTACTGAGGAGAGGAAGAAGAATGTGAGCAAAACATGCTGATATGTAAAACAAGAAAAAGGGAACTCACCGCTGCATTCTTCTCTTTACTCTTTATGCTGTTTCCCTCCTTTTTTCTCTTTGCTGTCACGCAATATGGGTGTCAGTGTTTACTCTTCTAACTTGCTAAGGGTTCATAATGCTTAAATCTTGCCAGGGAGTTCTTTATTCTTTGTGACTTGCCTCCAGAGCGAGAAAAAGCTGACGAGGCTCCAAAGAACTTCTCCCGCTCCGTGGGTAGCTTAACTTCTCTGGAGGCTTCAATGGGGTGAAACTCAAGGCAGGGGGGAACTTCTGAGTCGCTTCTGTGATCTCCGAAAGGCCTCTTGGGCAATTGCTGATTTATGCTACCGCTCAGATCACGAGGCTTGTGTATGATGGGACTTTGCTTGGGAAGCAAATGAAGTGAAGTCGCCTGCCGGGCAGTACTCCTGAGTCTCTCTCTCTCTGCTTCTCTGGAGGCCTCCCTGGCTACTGTTGCTATACTCCTGCCTCTAAGGCAGATGGAAGATGTTGAAGTGAGTTGTCTATTGGGTAGATTGGAGCACCAGGCTAGTGAGCACCTGCTGGGTGGATTGAAGCACCGGGATGCTGTTGCTGAAAAAAGTTCCCTTCAGTTTCCTTGAGTGAGTGTCTTTATAGAAGTCTGTTGAGGTATATGGTTCCCTGCCAGGTATACTGTACAGAAGAGTGAGGCTATTGTGAGTGTGTAGCTGGCTTTCTGGCAACGTGACCCCTTTTCCTTCCAGCAATAACTAGCCCGAGGCCCAGGCTACAAGTGTGGATCAGTACAATTTAGGCAGTGAGCAGGTCTGAGCTGGCAGGTGGTAAGAGGTCCAAGGTCATTGCTGGTAGTCACGGCTGCAGTGAGGAGAGCTTCAGAGGCAATACAGGTTGTCATGGTAACAGCAGCGAGAGGTCACAGGTGTGTTTTTGCTCATGTGTTCCAGTCACTGGGTTGGCTGTTTCGGTGGAGGAGGTAGGCAGTGGGAGAAAATCCCTGAGGTAAATGGAGAAATGTTGCGCGAAAAGAGAAGAGGAACTGATAATGGATAATAAATTGCTTTCACTTTTCTTTTTTTCTTTTTCCTTTTCTATTTCTCTGGGAGGTAGAGAGCAGAGGAGGTTTTCTCTGATTGGATCGGAGGAAGAGGAGAGGACGGCGGGAGGTAAAGTATCAGTCTCGAGTATAGTCTTCTATCTTATGCCTTTTGAAAAAAAATGCTGGTGGTTTCCCAGTGTCCATCTGAAAAAAGTCGATGCTTGGCTCTGCCTCCTTACATGTACAGGTAGGTTTCTTCAGGGGCTCCACCTGTGGAAGACAAAACACAGACAGGTTAGAATCTGACCACAGCACAACATTATTACTACTGTTATACAAGGATGTCCCTTGCCACCGATTCTGTTTGTGATTTTCATGGAGTCTCTAGTCACAGTAGAGTATTGGGGCTCAGTTCGGTGACTTCAGGACTCAAAAAGTTCTCCAGACTTAAAGCAGCAGTAGGAGCAAATATGATTAATAAAAAGCTATTTTTATAAAACGGTCACTATATCTTCACAGTAGTGTATGAGACAGGTAATCTGAAAAAAAAATCATGTGCCTCTGTCCTCCGGTGCTCCTAATGGCATCTGCAGGATTTCACAGACCGCAGGAAAACAACCAATTAGATCCGAGCTAGAGCCTTGTCGTCTCTGAGCAGCTGTCAATCACTCAAGAACTCCGATCAAACGGTCAAACTAGGCAGCGCTGATCAAATATAAATCAATATTCTGTTACTGTTATGCCTATTTCTCGAGTAAAATGTTTTCAGAAACATCTTGTAGTGTACTGTTTAGCTGTAAAATGAAAAGTTAGAATTGCAATTGCACTGTAAAACAGGCATTATAGTAACAGAATATTGATTCATATTTGATCAGCGCTTCTTAGTTTGACCATTTAATCGGGGTTTGCGAGTGATTGACAGCTGCCTCTGTCGAATGAACAGCCGATAAGAAAGCTCTCTCTCTGAAATGACCTGTGATTGGCCAAAGTCTCCCGTCACTGCCTAGATTTTTTTAAAGCCTGAAAACAGAGCCATGAGGAGGTGCAGAAGTCTACTTTTCTCTCAGAACACTTGAATTGCAATATGCTGAAAGGTTATTATGGGATTTTTGCCCAGTGATGGAAAAAACATTCTGCCTTCTGCCGCTTTAGGAACAAGCAGACTGCTTGTCATTGCCTTCCAAAGTGACCCACATTAGCAGTTATCTGATCTAGTGCCGCTATCAGCAGGATAACATCGTTTTTCAGTGTCCATTAATTGAGTAGTTATGATGGTTTCATCATTGGCATATGAGCTGAATGCTAACATCAGCATGCTGATGTTTAGCAGGTATAATATTTGTTAATAATGTTCATCTTAGTTTAGCTTGTTTGCGTGCCAACATTTGCTAATTAGCACCAAACTGTGACTGGATGTAAATCAAAGTATTGAACAAATTGAAATTTTGAGCAGATGATGCAACCTGTTCTCACTCCTGTACGACTGGTGGGGAGTACCAGGCATTTAAAGCATGTCCTTCATTGTATAAATGTTTTTTAAGAGCCCTACAGAGGTTAAATGCCTACCAGTCAACCCTTGACTTGTCCTGTCTGATTTTGCTACCACTGTGAACCGGACCCAAATAGACAGATGGAAAATAGCGGCCTACCAAACAACAACACAGGATGGAGGCATATTGCAATGCATAATGCAAGAGATTGGATGGAAGGAAACAGAGAATTTAACAGTCTTCTTTCTCCTATTCTGTGTCATGAGGAGGCTGGGTTTTGTTCTTAACCAGTGTAATTTGGTATTGTTCAACTGCAATTACGGATACATTAGTAAGGTAGATTACGAGTGGTACGTAAAGCATCCACTGTGTGGTAGGTATCGGACAGTACTCCTATCTCCTGATTCGATACTATTGTGATACTTTGGTGCCGATTCGATATGTATTGCAATTCAATATTGCAATTTATTGCGATTTTTGTTAAAATCGCAATAGATTTGTTAACTGAAAAACTTTTTAAAAGTTGAATCATAAACACAAATCTCTAAAGTAATACAGTAAAAATGCTTGATTTTCAGCATGTATGTAGTCAAATATATCAGTCATTGTCAGGAATTATTTATTAAATTTTTTCCCACAACCCAAAAATCAAAGAATAAAGACATTTCCTTCACAAATTAGTGGTATTTTCTTTATAATTTAAAAGGGACTTGTAATGTTTTATACTTCTGGTGAATATAATCCATCAATCTTATTTCCTATGTGTATTTTGTATATACAGTTCCTTTTGTTAACACCTTATTTTGAAAACCAGATGTAGTCACACGTGTATCCTTCCGCAAACTTTGCCAAGTCCGTCGCTAACTCTCCCGTCAGCTCCGTTCTCTTTCTACATCCATGGTCAGCTCCATCGGGACCGTTTCAATGCATTTAACATAAATGTCAGTATATGGGTGCTCTACAGTCGTAGCGTCGGCTGATTTGACCACAGAGATGAGGGTGACGGCTGGCTTGACCGCACGTTACCGCAATACGATAACGTTTCCTGTCCATGACAGAGTTAGCATGCAGCTTTAGCCGTGATGTCTGTGAAACCCAAAGTGTTTCCGTACTTTACTTTATGTGTAGTGTTTACCACTTTGGATTTAAATTGTGAGGGTGCAGGTACAGTACGTATCCACGCGGACCCTCCGACGTTTTCTATTTTCGGCTCGCTGCGGTTTGTTTTGGTTGACGGATACGGAACGGATATGACATCACGTTACTCAGACTACAACAATAAAAGCTGTAACTTCCTTGTACCTATGCGTAGACTCAAATTAAGCAAATATATCGATTCTGTTATTGAAAAATCCATTTAAAAATCATAAAATAAAATCGTGATACATAGGTGAATTGATTTTTTTCCCCCATCCCTACTGTGAGGAGCACGAAAATACTCCTGCTCATTAACCACATCTGTCAAGCTGTCATGGCTCTTGGTTGCAATTACATACATACTACTGGTAGATTTCTCCTATGACATGTATGACATGTACATGTTGTCAAAGACATGCCAGACAGGAGAAAAGTGATTCCCAAAAATAAAGCAACAGTGGGCAGCGATGTTGTGTTTCTGCGTGTCACAATGGCTCCATCGTGGTGGTAGAAGTGAATAAACAAATGCACAGAGTTCATTCTGCAATAACAAAAGCTACAGTACTTGTTCTGTATGCAAAGCAGCTACTGGGAGGAGAGTCTATTGTTGGCAACCCACATTTGAATGCACACAATGTACAGACACATAACACATACACACACACACACACACACACACACACACACACATTCCCTGTTAATCTTCCTCCATCTGTGCAAGCTGCTCTTGGGTTGGGTCTGTCACACTCACATACATCTCTTTGTGTGACTCCTTCTCATATAGACAAACACGTATGTTCATCCTCAAGACACACACACACACACCGACACACCGACACACACACAAGTGGAGGCTCCACTGCACTGTAAGTGCCGACGACCAAAGCAACCATCAGAATCAAGGTCGGTCCTCCATTTTAAGAACATTTTTAGGACTCAGTCAACCTGTTCAGCTGAATACCTTCTATTTGCCTGGCTGAGCTTCAAGCACTCGTAACCCTGTGAGCACCACTTGACAATACATTAACAGTAAAAAAGGACAGGAAGGTACATGAAACTCCTACACTCACAAACTCACTCTCACACACTCAAGCATAACTCATATATTCAATTAAACAGAGATGCACCCGAACTTTACACCTGCCCACCCTCCAGGGGCGGGTTTAGAAACTTTAGAACGGGGGTACCCGACTGGTCATTTTTGTCTGTGTGGTCGTTTGCCTTGTCTCTTCATAGTCGTTATATGTCTCTATGTGGTCGTTTTGCATCACATTGTGGTTGTTTTGTGTCTCTATGTGGTCATTTTGCATCACTTTATAGTTGCTTTGCATCACTATATGGTCATGTTGTGTCTCTTTGTGGTTGTTTTGTGTCTCTTTGTGGTTTTGTGTCTGTATTTTTTTGTGTCCATGTGGTCTTTTTGCATCACTTTATGGTTGTGTTGTGTCTCTTGGTGGCTGTTTTGCATTATTTTATGGTCGTGTTGTGTCTTTGTGTTTTTTTGTGTCTATGTGGTCATTTTGTGTCTCTATGTGGTCATTTTACATACCTATATGGTCACCTTTAGTCTCTTTGTGGTTGTTTTGTGTCACTTTGTGGTTGTTTTGTGTCTCTTTGTGGTTGTTTTGTGTCTCTTTGTGGTCTTTATATGTCTCTTTGTAGTCCTTTTGTGTCTCTTTGTGGTCAAATTGTGTCTCTTTATTGTCATTTGTCGTCACGTTACGGTTCTTTTGTGTCCATGTTGTCGTTTTGTGTCTCTTTCTGGTTGTTTTCTGTCTATGTGGCTGTTTTGCATCACGTTATGATTGTTTTGTGTCTCTATGTGGTTGTCTTGTGTCTCTATGTGGTTGTCTTGTGTCTCTATGTGGTTGTCTTGTGTCTCTTGGTAGTTGTTTTGTATCTCTATGTGGTCGTTTTGCAATACTTTGAGGTTGTTTTGTGTCTCTATGTGTTTTTTATGCATCTCTTTATGGTTGCTTTATGATTCTCTGTGGTTGTTTTGTGTCTCTTTGTGGTCGTTTCATCGACTTTCCAAAAATAAATGTTAATAGCCTCTTCAGTAATTCATCCATGATACCGAAAGGCCAACTACTTACCATCTGACTTTGGTTCGAAGGGCACCAGGAGGAGTCAATCAAAATCCAGGGGGGGCCGTGCTACCAATAAGTCACCTTGGTTACTGTATTGTGATAAGTCGAGATTCGCACATATTCACCTGTCCTCTTTCGATTTGTTATGCTTCTAATTTGTGGCAAAAAAAAACTACAGGAGGCATGACACCACCTCCCAGAAACCACTTCCTAGGCAAACAAATGAGACCTCAGCAGAGGGGCTAATTAACCGGCAGCAGGAAACACCAAATGAAAGAGACATCAAGATTAATCTTATGACGGAAGATGGAGGGAGAGAGAGCGGGCATGGGAGGAAAGAGCCATTTGGTACAATATGCATCATTCTGTAAGCAGGAAGAATAAAATACTTCCCTCCCCCATCAGCTTCAGTGACAGATGTACAGTACAGGCTGCTATCAATAGTTTAGCAGAAATACAGTACGAGTGTCAGAATGCAACAGAAACCTCGAGCTGAAGGCTGGTTGCCTGCCAAATTGGCTGTGTGAACATGGAAAAAAAGACCATCCGTCGTCAAAATGAAGAATCATTTGGCTGTTGGAAAGTGACAAAACGAGATAGATTGGATGAAAAACAGAACAAGGAAGAGGGAGGCGGTGACCTGCTGGCTGAGTGGTCCTAGAGATGTACAATGTAAATGATCCGGGGCCTGAAATTGATCAGATTTCTCTCCAAATATTTCCTCTGTCTCTGATTTAAGACATTCAAAGGCTGACAATTTCCTTTATTTTTCCAACTCTCAAATATTTTCATGAAAAGAGCAAAGGCAACAATGAATTATCTGTCTAGCTAAAGACTTTTGTACTGAATAGTATCTCTCTAGTCTGTGCCAATAGAGCTCCATTGTTGTCCAGAAACGATTAAAAACACATCAATGAGCCACACTGTTGCACTGGTTGAACATGGGCATTAGGCTGGAAATGAAATCCCATATTCAGGGTTTACGTTAGCCGACATACAGCATGTCTGCTTCTAGTTGGTATCACATGAAGTTGTCCTGCAGATTAAATGATAAACGGCCAAAATCTCCGTTGGGTGATTCTGCATTTTAAATAAAATTGATTGATTGATTTAGAATAGAAAAAAGTACGCAGTTATAATGTTGTTTCTTTTCTGGCTGCAGCGTCCCACAGTAGTCTGCAGACACACTAATCATCTCAGCGGCAGAAATAATCAGGGGGAAAAGAAAAACTGCACCCAAATTCAAAGTATTTGCCTCATAAAATACAATCAGCGTGCCTCTAAATTTAAAACATCTGGGGCAATAATCACTCATATTTGCCCCATGAAAAAATATTTTATTTTCTACACTGAATCATTTAAATGTAGAAAATCATTCTACTGATCACAGCCAGAAGAAAATAACAATCCAATATTATACCATAGTCTCATTTTACTGTAACATTTTTATATTCAGCATTCTGCACATTCTTACTGTATACTGTAAATTGTATTCACAGTTTGGGATTTTGGGACTGGTTTGCAAGTGAGTAGGCTGACTGCCTGTCTGTATCTGACCCTGACCTTTGACCTCAGAGACGAGGCAGGAAACCAAAAAGGGAAGTAATCCTCCAGGCATCAATACACTTGTTGTTTTCATTGTCTCTGAGCCTGCTGACTTGTCTTTTACTAGTAAGAGACTGGCACACTGACCTGGAACAGCATGCACGTGCGTGCGTGCGTGCGTGTCTGTGTGTGTGCGTCTGTTTGTACTGAGTACTGAGCACGGTCACTTGGCTGAGGCTCTGTCTCAATATTTGGCAGCAGGTAGAGATGAGGTCACACAGTGCTCATACAGTATCTAGGGCTATTTTTTTCATGACTCTTTTCTCCTACAATTTTGGACGTGGATGGCATTTGGAGGCTAGTAAACACCCACCAACCCGCCTACGCACTCTCTGCAGGAACAACCGTGGGTACGCTGCCAAGTGTGTGTATATGTGTGTGCGTGTGTGTGTGTGTGTGAGTGAGAGAGAAATCCTTCTTCCAGAGCAGTGTAATGTTACTCTGCACCAATCCCACCAGGCTAAATAAAATGTTTTTTCAGCAGCTTTTACAAAGACAAGAAGCACATCTGTTCCAAAAAGCTAAAAAAAAAAAGAAAAAGATAAGAGCATTATCTGTGAATATAATTGAAAATGTCTTTTCCTGCTTTGAAGCTCCACTTGCATATGTGCTTTTTTTTAATTTGGTAAGTAGCTGGGCTGTAAAATTAGGATTATAAAGCTTGTTACTCAGTGTGTGGCACGGCAGAGTTCTGTGGTGGCAGAGCAGCAGTGCATTCACTGTCTGGAAGTGCAGTTAATATGAAACTATAAGGCAAAACAATGCGACAGGGCATGTGATGATATGAAACTGGTGAAGCCTGTTTAACAATACAGAATGTCCTATAGTTTGATGGCAGTAATCCGCCGCCGCAAAGTCTGATAACATCCCGGCGGCTCTTCTTTCATGTTGGGTGTGGTGCTCCTGATATGGGTGTGTGATGTATATTTCTCTGACAGTGTTCAAGCCTTGCTGGAGCATTCCCATATGTGATAGCCAGCCTGCAAAAGTATCTCTGGCCCTTTATCTGAAGGATATCAAAACACCGACAGAGTTGGCAAAGGAAACTGCAATAAAATCTAGGAGAACACGCTAATGAATCAGGCAGTCCATGTAATTATTTTTTACTGATATCGAATGAGACAAATACTAATAATCTCTCTGTTGAGCTACAAGAGAAAATAGGTACTGCAACAATAACAACAACAATAGGACTTACTGAATAAAGAAGATTTATGACAGGAAAGAAAGGAAGCTAAAGCTTTATTTTACCTGTCCATAAATTCAAAATTACTTCCTAATAATTCCCTCGCAAATTCCGTAGAAAGAACTATGTAATTTGGCACTAATTATCGGTAAAATACCAGTCGGCAACCTCCGGTTCTGAAAAGTAAAGCCAGTGCCTTAAACTTGCATTCTTTTTAACAGCCAGCAGGGGGCGACTCCTCTGGTTGCAAAAAAAATCTGATTGTATAGAAGTCTATGAGAAAATGACCCTACTTCTCACTTGATTTATTACCTCAGTAAACATTGTAAACATGAGTTTATGGTCTCAATCTCTAGTTTCAAGTCTTTTTCAATACAGCATGATGTTCATTTAGTAAATTATGGTCCCATTTAGAGTCAAATAGACCATAAAGCAGGTAATGCTTTAGGGCGTGACCATCTTGTGATTGACAGGTCGCTACCACTGCGTTGTCCGGTCTTCGTCATAGAAATGAAAGTTAATTGTAACATTTTGGTCACCTAAAAATGTGTTATTCAGCATTCGGTTGTAATTAGCTCCATCCCCTCATGTCACTTCTGGTTACAAAAAAAACAAGATGGCGACGGCCAAAGTGCTGAACTCGAGGCTTCAAAACAGCAGTCCACAAACCAATGAGTGACATCACGGTGACTACGTCCACTTCTTATATACAGTCTATGTAAAATACAGGCAGCGTTCAATGAGTACACTACCAAATAATGAATTGCAATTAAACAAATTAAATAAGTGTACCCTAAACCACAGGTTTCCAACTCGGGGGTCCCAACCCCAACTAGGGTCGCGAGGCCTTCTTGATTTAAAGGGTAGTAAGAACATATTTAAATATATACAGTTGGTCTATATCTCAGCCTTTCATTAAGGCTGTCGATTAAAATATATAATCGCAATTAATCACATAATTTTTCATAGTTAATTGTGATTAAAAAATGAATCGCACATTTTTTACCTGTTCAAAATGTACCTTAAAGGGAGATTTTATACTCTTATCAACATGGGAGTGGGTAAATAAGCTTGCTTTATGCAAACGTATGTATTTATTTATAACTGAAAATCAATTAACAACACAAAACAATGGCAAATATTGTCCAGAAACCCTCACAGGTACTGCATTTAGCATAAAACAATATGCTCAAATCATAACATGGCAAACTGCAGCCCAACAGGCAACAACAGCTGTCAGTGAGTCAGTGTGCTGACTTGACTATGACTTGCCCCAAACTGCATGTGATTATCATAAAGTGGGCATGTCTGTAAAGGGGAGACTCGTGGGTACCCATAGAACCCATTTACATTCACATATCTTGAGGTCAAAGGTCAAGGGACCCCTTTGAAAATGGCCATGCCAACATTCTTCACTGTATTTTAAAACTGAGCACGCTACAACCCAAAAAACGCGAGTTGTGTTAATGCATTAAAGAAATTAGAGGTGTTAAAACAAATGTGCGCTAGTGCGTTATTATCACGTTAACTTTTAACTCATTTTGACTAATTTCAAACTGCAGCACTTACCAATAGCAGACTAAAGAGCTTTGAATTCGGGATGGAAAATGGAACCCAAATAAAGTGGGCCATTAAGGCAGGATGCTGCTGTATGTGAGTAAAATGACATTTTTCCTGCAGCCTTCTTCATCTGTATCCTTTCTCTACTCCTCATTAAAATGAACTGAACACATCTGCTTTCTTTTGATCATCTTTTTCAGTGTGAACCACTGCCAAGACACACGGCAAAGTATCTTTATATATATATATATATGTATATACACACACACAAATGACCGACTCACGGCGAATCACTTGGTAGACGGACTATATTTGAATTTTTCCTTTTTTACGAAAATGTCGCCGTGTGCTGTCTAGAATAGGTCTCACATGAAAGGAGTGGGGGTCTGTCTGTTTGAAAAAGGCTACCACACGCAGTCTGACACATCCTTATAGTTGAATAGTAGATATTGAATGAAAAAAAACTGAGAAATAAGAAGAAAAGACCATTACACAAGTCTTAAATCACAAATATATAATCTACCTTGAGTCTACTGTGAAGGCCTCCAGTATTTATGAATTAATATTCCGTTCATGTCATGCCGGTTAAGTGTGGTGTTTGCCTCCCACTGTGAGGCCTGTGGTTCATTAGGACCCACTGAGTGCAATTCACCCGCCGTTTGGGACTCCGATATACTGTGTGCGCGATATGCAGGTTGTGTAAATAAGAAGCAGGAAAACGGTGGGTTATGACACATGAGCAGGCTGTGCCGCCTGAGACTATAGGGGGTACGAGTGAAGTGAAGTGAAGCAGCAGAGTCAGCGATGAGGACAGAAAGCTGATCTACGGGACAGTGTGGACTGCAAACAGAGCAGCGTGTCTGATTATCAGTCCAGTCAGGACGAGGAGCACCGAGTTCAGCGGCAGTGCTGGAGTCACGCTGTAGTTGGACTCTGACGTTTGTAGTAATGTCATGCAAACAAAGGACCTGTGGTACAAAATGAGGCCGTTGATGAGACCCTGACCTGATTTACAAATGTTACTATTGCTTTTTAAAGCTGGCCCACACTAAAAGATTTTTCAAATCTTAGCAGATTTTGAAAATGTGAGAGATTCCACACATAACGACATGTAATGATACATTTAACAGTTTTGTTCCTGTAGTGTGAGGTGAGCAACGATTTGGCCTAAACAGCACATCACACACTAACAGAGTCCATTCATGAACAACAAGAGTCCCAACTAAAAAAAACAAAAATCTCGCAAAATCTCTCCCAATCAAACCTGACTTTAGTGTAAACAATCATCCTTCATTTCTGAGTTCCCTCTTACTACTACTTTATGCTTCACGTTTTGCATTAGCTCATGCATTAGCTGTGGCCGCCATGATGGCGGTTGTTGTCCTTCCGCTTCAGTCAGCTTGGTTCTCAATTGGCTAGCGTTCTTTCCCACATGACTGCGTCATCGGCTGTCCTCATGGTTCCTCACACACAAAAGAATATCTGATCGTAAATATTGAACATGTTTAATATTTACTACTTCTGAGCCAATCAGAGGATGTAAAAACACTCTTAACATACCTCACACTACAGGACTATCTCGAAAGATAATCTTTAGAACCATCAAATATATCAATATATTAAACATATATATATATATATATATATAATATTATACCTTTAATACATGATCCAGGAAATTTAAAGCATCATAATACGGTTTGAGTAGCCTTTCAAATAATCATATGTCGATATTCATGATGTTGTCCATCTTCATTGCCATACAGACAACAACACAGACAAACAGTGCTGCTGCCATTTTTGGCAGTTATTTTGAATTTAGGACAGCGTCTATGCCATCCTAACTTATGATTCCTAACGTGGGAAATCCTTAAGTTAGGATGGTTCTGTAATAGCTAAAATCTTAAGATAAGATAAAATCCTATCTTAAGATAAAATGGGATTTTTTTTCCTATATATAGTTAGGAAACGTGTTTCTGTAATACCAAAAATCCCAAATGTCATCCTGAACTGAGAAATGGTAGGATTTCAGACTTTCTGTAATGAGGCCCCTGGTCACAACAAAGTGAGAGAAGACCGTCGACAGTGTGCACATTACTAGGACTGGAAGGAGTGACAGAGAGTTCAGCGGGTGCCTGCAGTTTCATTATGAGGACAGGTTTGACACCATTTACTGACAGACAACAGGGACAAGAATGCCTGCAGGGGTTTAAGAAAAAGAAAGCTGCAGCAAGCTAAATATCACTATACAAATTTCATAAGACTGGTTTTACCATACTGACTGAAAAATAAAACAAGTGTTAGAGACCGTTGGTCCTCAGGGCTCACCTGTTATTGACTACTGAAGAGAAACATACAAAAGAATTCTAATCTGATGATAACCTGCCAGCATCATAGAATATGAACGTACATTGAGTCAGCCAAACCAGAATAAAACTGTACATATGTACAGCAGCTGTGTCAGTTCAGTTGACTAAATGAGGTGGAAGTAGAAACTGCTTTAGAAAACTGCAAAATATACAGGAAGTGGAAAAAAAACAAGAACACCTGGAAATTATAATGGATCCCATTTTTCCTTGAGCTCTATAAAGCGTTTTAGCATCTTTTCTATGCATTGCTTTCTGTTTTTTCAGTAGTTACGGAGCAACATTATCATTCATTTGGAGTCACGTTTCTGTCCACCAGTAAAGCCGAGGGGCGCTGCAGATTCAGGTTCTCTGTAGCTTCATCACTACGAGAGAAATATTGCTGCTTTAGGGTAAAAGAGTTGGAGCGCACACAGCATCAGGACTAATATCTAATATATAATTTATTAATTTATTCCAAATCATTAACAGCTTATTAACAACTGCAGGCTTGTATTGATGTAAAAACCCTTTCATTAATTACTTGCTAAAATGTATAATTACATAAGGCTTGTTAATGGCCTTTTTAGAATGTGAGAAACCCTAAGAGTTAACACATTTGGGAGATTTTACAACGTGTGGATGGTTCTTGTTAACGGTTTACAACTGATCAATAATACATACGTAATGCCATTAGTTAAACTCTTTATAAAGAAGTGCCTTATTACAGAGTGGTACCATATAACCCACCATGTGTAATAGGGATGTCACAAGAACCAAACTTTGGTACCAAGTCAATTCCAAAATTCTGAAAACGTGACAGTACTCATTTTTCTACAGTACTGCAGATACTATCAGGGCTCGAGACTAATGGTGTCCCGTCGTCACAGGGGCGATAGAAAACGTGTTTGGGACGCAGTAAACTCACTATCAACGCCGGGGGAAGCGTCCTATTTTTTTCCTGATAATGCTACATTGCGACTCGATAAATAAATAAATGTCATTAAATGTAGCAAAATATTAAAAAAGAAATGTAGCCATTAATTAATTGATAATATGCGACATAAATTTATATTTCTGTTTTAATTTGCTTTATTTATTTATCTTAATATTAATTTCCTTATATATTTACTCAAAAATTAATTAGCTTAATTTTCCCTTTAATTTATTTTTATTAATTTATACATTTGTTTATTTTTATTCATTTATATTTTTTTTATTTTTGCATTTATTATTTATTTAATATTCATTTTCAAATGTGTGTATTTATGTTTGTATTTATGCATTTCTTTCAGCACAATTTTACCGTTGTATTTCACCCCTTATTTATTTCCCCAAATTAATTTATTTCTGTATCCTTTTCTTTACACACTTCTTTATGCATTTCTGCCTCATTATACAAATGAGAGGACTGTCACTCAATATAAAATAGATAATAGAGAGGGAATTATGACCTGTTTAACTTCTTAACAAAAAACAGTATGTAAACAGTACTAAAAGAGTGTATGTACATATATCATATATCCAATAATAATAATATAAAATAATTTATTATCCCATTTGAATGTTAATATAATGCCATTGAATTCCATTCAACACGTTGAATTATTTTCCATTAAAGGATATCATACTCCTTGTTGCCTTATCCTTGGCTTTTGTTTATTTTTTAAACATGTTGTTGGTTGTAGTTAATTAGCTGATTCATCCATCTGTATATGTTCTGGAACACAATGTTCCTTTTAATTGGATTGCATTCATTGTGAAGCCCAACCGGTTTGTGCTTATGTACACATGCATATGGCGATGATTACTGTATGTTTGACTTGCTGGACCACATTAGTATCTAATACAGCTGTCAATATAATTTATACCATACAGACATATTTACACACTAACTGAACACTGAGTGAACTAATAGTAATTAATGAAGCTCTATGCAGCTTAACACAATAATTTCCTTCTTTTTATCTTGACACATCTCTCCCCTACCCTGTATCATAGACGAGAGTCAATATTTGCTGGGTGCAGTGACTGCAGACAGACAGCAGATCTTGCATGTTTCACCCGGCACACAGCCTTCTATATCACCGGGGACAGTTATACAAGCAGGCCACCCGAGGACACACATAGGCATGTACAGCATGAAAACACACTCACACACGTACACACACTCAAGCAGTGACGTATAGGAAAAGTGCAGAAAAGAATTCAGGACATTCACTTAGGTCAAAACAACACACACTGAAGCCATTATTCAAAGTATGCACACGGTACTTGTGTATGGGTGAGGACATGCATACTTTATAATGTGCAGAATTCTCCCGACTATCTCACATACACACACACACACACACGCCAGCACACTTGTCAGACTGAGAGCGCAGTATGGGTGACCTTGGATGCCGTAAGCTTTGCCAGCAGCTGAGCCAAGACCAGGACAGGGAGGAGGGCAGGAAGGGAGGCAACAGCATGGTGGACAGATGACAGGAGAGGAGAGGCAGAGGAGTATGAACAGATCATTTGAAGGAAAAAATAAAGAAAAAAAGAGGATGGAGAAGGAGAAGAGGAGAAGGAACGGAAAATAACAAGGAGAGGGAAGCAGGGGAGGATGGGGAGGGAGAGTGGAGGTGTGAAAAGCTATGTATATGGATTAGCTGGAAACGTCTTCCTACGGTTGCATAGCAACCGAACGAAAGTCATGAAAACTGAACCCTGTGCAATCTGCCAAAAAGGGAAAAAAAAGTACCACTCTCTGCTTTGCAGGCACTCAGAGGCTGAACAACTCCCCCGTTTGTGTAACACACACACACACACACGCACACTTCCATATATCAACCTACGCACACACAAATCCTATACAGCTTTCGGAGGCAGAGAGGATGTGGTTAAGGAGTGACGAAGGAGGAACAGCTTAAGGGATGGGGAGATGAAATGATGAGGGATGGAGGAAAGGGCAACAGCAGAGAGAAAGATAAGGGGAAGGAAGTAATAAAAAGAAATGTAGAGGAAAAAAGAGCTGGAAGCTGATTATTTGTGAACAATACCATTGCAGGTCATCTCTATAAGCTTCCACATATTCCAGGTGGCTCTTTGTTAAACGCATCGCATCTATTATCTTGGATCAAATTTGGTAGAACCTCTTTAGATGAGGGGATTTAAAGTAAGTCACATCAAATGAAGATAAATGCCATTAAAGGTGCAGTGTGTAGGATCTGGCGGCATCTAGCGGTGAGGTTGCAGATTGCAACGAACCGAAATGTCTCCCGTGCATCCACCATAGACTGTATATATAAGAAGTGGACGTAGTCACCGTGACGTCACCCATTGGTTTGTGGACTGTTGCTTTGAAGCCTTGAGTTCAGCCGTCGCCATCTTGGTTTTTGACGCAAGAGGAAGGAGCTAAGTACAACCGAATGCTGAATAAGACATTTTCAGACGACCAAAATGTTACAATTAACTTTCATGAACTGAAAACAGATTGTGAAAGGGTTAAAGTCGTAAGACGAAAACACGGACAGCGACCTGTCAATCATAAGGTAGCCACGCCCCAAAGCATACCCTGCTTTATGGTCTATTTGACTCTAAATGGGACCATAATTTACTCAATGAACATCATACTGTATTGAAGAAGACTTGAAACTAGTGATTGAGACCATAAACTCATGTTTAAAATGTTTACTGACTAAATTAAGTAAGAAGTAGGTTAATTTTCTCATAGACTTCTATACAATCAGACTTCTTTTTGCAACCAGAGGAGTCGCCCCCTGCTGGCTATTAGAAAGAATGCAAGTTTAAGGCACTTCTGCATTGGCTTCACTTCGCAGTCACTGGAGTTGCCCACTGAGAACTACGGTGGCCGACATGAAAACGCGAATGTCCCTATCTAGAGCCAGTGTTTGGTTTGTCCGTTCGGGGCTACTGTAGAAACATGGCGGCTGGCTTCGTGAAGAGGACCCGCTCCCTATGTAGACGGCACATACTAAGGAAACAACAACACAACGATTCTTATTTTCAGGTGATAATACACTGAAGAAAACATATTTATTAATATTATATTCCATTTCTGCCAATATATCCCCCTAATGGTACACACTGTTCCTTTAAGGTATGTATCTGATATAGTGTGGCAGTGATCCTCTTGAATGCTTGGGTTGGGTGAGCCGTAGCACTTTCTATTCCACTCCAGTCAGCCCTTTTCTTTAGACAGCAAGACTTACAGCTGAGATCTAGCGCCACATCATTCACCACTGTAGAACATTCTTGCTTTACAATGTATTTCAAAGTGCAACAGCCTAAGATTTGTAGCGAAATAGACACATGAAGGGAGCAGGTACTCTTTAAATGCCTGAGGCAGTGACTACAGTTTGTAGAGTGGTAACACTTTCTTCATCTCCTCCTGTTTCTTTAGTATCTTGAGTGTGTAGCCAAGGAAATAAACTTTCACAATGTCAGCGGAAAGTATTCAAGCTGCTTGGATGTTTTTCTTTTTCTGACATGTTAACACAGTGGTTCCCAAACGTATTCTGTCTTGGTATCGATTTTTTATGCTCCCCCCAAATCTCCAAAAACACACCCATATAAACACATACACCCAGCCTTTGCTGTGACCTCTAGGGCTGGGTGATATATCTAATTAAATGGATTAGTTAACATTTTTGCACTGTGTAATAGGGGTGTAATGATACAATTTCTATGGTTCCGATACGATTCAAAGACGATTATTGGCTCATCTAGAGCGATACGATACGATACAATTCAATGATTTGAAATCAATACAGTAACATTTTTCACCAAAAATTCAATCAGTGTGACTGTGAAACAAATAGCTGGATACCGGACAGTGTAGGTCAGGATTCCTTATACAAGTAAACGACAATTAATGGCAAATACATACACCTTTTATTTGAAAATAATAAAAAGTGCAACTGCAGGACCCGCTGCTTCAGTTCTCAAGATACAAGGCAGTTTAATATTTAACAAAAAATATAATAAACCACCTTCTATTCCAGTTAAATCAACAGTGATTTAACCTGCTGCTCTGTTCTCATTTTCAATATAAACGGTAGATCAATAATACAGTGATCAACCGCTTATAGTGATCAAACAGCTTGGGACAGAATCATTCCTATACAAACGCTGTTTAAATAATTCACTTATAGTAATCAAGTAGTCCACCTACAGTGTTTATTTGGGGTCTTTTCATACATGAAAACATACGGAAAAACATTTTAAAACTACGTTAGACTAATGTTGGTTGAATTTCTGTTTTGTTTTGTACTTTACTCTCGTGATAATTTGCATCGTGGACCGTCTGCTTTCCGGCTGGATACGTAAGGCTGATGCTGCATTTATATAGATTTCATGACGGGGAAAGGAAAGCAATTTTCTCCGAATGAAAAAACGACAGCGCACTGGGAAAGCACCTATGGGTGTAGCCGCCCTCGTAAAGTGGATTAATACTGTAGCGCCTGCTCCAGAGAACAATAATTTCAGAGTTACAAGTTTTAAGGTTAACAGGGGCGAATACATATCAGCCTGACTTCAGTCAGTGCAGTAAATAAATCATACAAATTTGAATTTAAGAGTATACAAAAATGCATCTTTCAACTGAAAAAGCTGACAAAATACTGACAAAATAAACTACATTGTGTCTGGTAATCATGTAACCAAAGTTCTTCCTCATATTGTGCCGGTTGGGGTGCCTCCTTCGCTCTTCATGTCAACCCAAATCACATTACCCTGCAAGTGCAGCTGGATTCGCAATATTGCGATAATACGAGATCACGCGAGAATCGTGAAAATAGCTACCACGGTGGAAACGGTGTTGCCGAATCTCTACCGGTGGATACAACCATTGCATGGTATATACCGTCATATCGCCCAACCCTACTACACTATAAGTCACAGTTTACAGGACTGTCGTGATTCCAGGTGGCTAGCTGGCTCTGGCTATCTTGTAGTGGCATCTACAGACTGAAAAAGTCGCATCTGAGCTCTTGAATTGTGTTTGTTGATGAGGTAGCCTTAGATGGTACTGTTAGACGCATCCACCAAACGCAGATTTAGAGCTTTGGCAACAAAGAGCCGATACCGATACCAATACCGATCCATTTAAATATGCCCCAATACCGATCCTTAGGATCGCCTCAGGACATCCCAAGTCACCCCAGTTCCATTGATTTCCACTGAAGTGCCAAGTAACACCTGAAGTTATGATTATTATTAGAATTGTTTGTGGCAGTAAATCTGTGCAGTCCTTTCACTTTAAGTTCAAGTTTGGTGGACTTGGACATGCAAATTAGTACCATCACCCAACAGCAAATAGTCTCAGTCTGGCAAGACCAAAATGGAAGAAGCTAACCTTTTGACTTATTTAGATTTATTCAGTTGGTCTCCAGCAGAAAGAAAATTGTCATGGTTAAAATGAAGATATCAGGCCACGTAGACATGCCATTTGCAGTTCCAATTATCATTTTGAAAAAGTGAGCTGAAGGCAAATATTAGTCTCTTTACCTATTCATTAAAATGTAACCTAACCCTGCAGTGATAGTCATTAATTCAGTGCAATACACTGATTAGCTGGCGGTCACAACAAAAGAGGCCCAATCAGCAGCATGGAACCTATGATTTAAATGTCATCACTCCACCATCGAGTTGTTCTTACTGGTTACGAGACAACATTTTAAATTAAAATTTTTCTTCCTTCCCAGCAGCTGTTGGACACTAAGCAACTATGATGGGGGAATGCATGTATCCTGAATATTTTGAATACAGGGGTATACTGAATCTTGAACTTGTATCTTGAATATCAATGTCAATATAGAGAGGTGAGTCCCGGCCCTTCCGGTCAACCACTATGGGACCTTATTTCAGAAAAAATATGAAAGGGAGTCAACGGCAAGAGACAAATATCTTTTTGATCCCGCTTGAATTGCACCATGAATGACATACGATGTTTATCAATTTAAAACATCATTTTGCAAGTCAAGAAAGTCAGTTTGTTGTAAAACTGTTGAAGTATAATAAGACTGTGAAAATACGTAATTAGAAAAACTACACACCCAAAAGTCGCCTAAGTGACATCTCTCTCGCTGAAGCTACGGTGCCTGTGTGTTTCGTACTGGGATGAACTCAAACAAGCAACGGGTCTCGCTCGTTCTTTCTCTTCCCGGCTGATAAAAAAGACCAGGAGTTGCTGGATAAAACACATCAGGTAAGATAATGTTTCATTTGTGCGTGGAACACAGCTAAGTTAGCTAGCTTGCTAGTGTTGATGACGTATGTTGTGCGAGACGAGAGATGTAGTTCACTGAGTGCTTTCACACAAACTAAATGATACTACGACAAACCTACGCAACACATTCTCACTTCCAACTCGTCAAATATCGCCGCTTGATCAGTGCCCCTCGCCATCGGAGGACGACGCACGGGTTACCCCTCTCGTGTTACTTTTGGACAGGCCGGAAACGACGTGTCAAGATACATGGATAATGTCCCTTCAAAATAAACTTCTGTTTTCACAGGAAGTTAGGTTTAGGCAAGACAACCACTTAGGGTTAGGAAACAGCTGTGGTTGATGTTAACTTCACTGACTAACAACTCACGCGACTAACGGGACTGACGCTACCAACGAGTCATAAGTCAATGTTACTTTTAATTTCACCACGGAACATGAACATCGAGCTCCTGGTTGAAAGTCTTGTGTGAATGTCTCCCTCCCGCCCGCCCTTCCTGGACTTTCACGCCATTAATACTACGTCACTTGCTCCGACCATCGAATAACGCCGCGGGTGGGTATACATTGGAGTTAGTTCAAAGCCTGGTTCGTCACAAACTATCACTAAAGGATACCTACGTGCGTTGGTTTCCAATGCCAAGGAGCGCTGCCCAATCGGCAGTGTTTGACAAGTTGTGAGTGAGAATGGGTTGAACTACGACAAACTGTGACTTTCTTGACTTGTAAAATTAGCTTTTAAATTGACAGACATCATATGTGTGAGTCATGGTGCAATTCAAATGGGATCCAAATATATAATAATAACAATCATAATAATAATATATAAAATATTTGTCTCTCGCCGTTGACTACTGTTCATATTTTTTCCAAAATAAGTTCCCGTGGTAGTCCACCGGAAGGGGCGGGACTTTGCCTCTCTATATGTTCAACGGTTGCCAAGGAATATGAAAGTCCCTTTTCCCAGATTTCCCAGGAAATCAAACTGCTCTGGTCACATGTTCACTTCACCTCCTGTTAGTGTCCACTCTCTGAAGAAACAATCCTATTCAGTAACAGATCACATGCGGTTGTCTGTCTTTTTGAGAGGTCAATGACCCACTTATCAAGTCTATACCCAGTCTTCTGGGCAGACACTTATTAGCTCTGCTATTCTACAATCTATACACAGTGTGTTGTCCTACATTCCAGCCAGGGTTACAGCTGTCCCTGCAACAGTCACGCTACAACACATCAGGTGTCAGTCACGGCTCATAATTTAGATAAACCAAAGCTAGTCCTGAATTGCGTTTTCAGAGTTTAGGGATAGCGTTGTGTTAGTGGCTCTGTTCTTATCTCTTGGATTTGGGGAAGTTTACAGTTAGTCCTCATCCTAAAAGCCTTTTTTCTTGTAACATTAACAGTGAAAATATGTTCATGAACAATTATGCAAGCTAGGCAGCCAAACAAGGTCATGGTAGAACATCTTATCTTAGATTTTTAGGGCAAGCTCTCCACTGCATTACAAGAACAATGCTGTTTCTTTATTTCTATGTCTTCTACAGCATTACCATCATCAGCTGGTGAGGATGCTGACTTTTGTGATATTAACCTCAGTCTTTTAGCACAATATTCTATACACTTCACTGTTTTGGTTCACTCTTAACTCTCTCACCGATCTTATTTTCAGCTGCAGCTGAATTCTGATAAACCCACTGTACACTACGTGCCCAGAATCAAACAGCAAACAGACACAGTAAGAGACTAGCTGGTTAACATAGTGGAGTGGTTAGCTGCTAAAGATGTATCGTTAACATGTAACTGTTACTGAATAACATAATTGCAATTGTAAATTGCCAGTACAGTTGAAGAATATGAAATAACTAACAGGAAGTTGACTTTGAAGTAGGGCTGTAGTAGGGCACACCATATGTAGACAATTTTAGTAAAAAAAAAAAAGTCACTATGAAGTGGAAGTGGGCATGTCTATAAAGGGGAGACTCATGGGTACTCACAGAACCCATTTTGATTCAGATATCTTGAGGTCAGAGGTCAAGGAACCCCTTTGAAAATGGCCATGCCAATTTTTTCTAGACAAAATTTAGCGTAACTTTGTAGCGTTATTTAGCCTTCTTTGGGACATGCAAGTATGACATGGTTGGTACCAATGGATTCCTTAGGTTTCATATAATTCACTCTAGCTTTAAAACTGAGCCTGCTACAACCTCTGAAAGAAAGAATAGCGGCCAGGTATTTTTAAGAGGTTAGTTCACAATCAATATAGCGCTTTGAAGAATCAATACAGTATAGCAAAACACAACATCACGATACTCATGTGTATTGATTTTTTCTTACACCCCTTGAAGTTAAAGTTTGAAGTTTGAAGTCTTTTCTCTGACTGACTTATTTGAAAAGAGAACGCTGGGGGGACAGCTGGCAGCCTACTGTACTAGTATTTCATCTAACTAGTGCAGTGCCCGTTTGGGGCGTGGCCGTTCGGAAGGCATACCAGAACCGCTCATCGCTTGTTGTTAGTATAAAAGGCCTGCTGCGGACGACATGCCCTTCGCTGCTTCACAGAGCGCTAGTCACTTGTTTGTTCAAAGTTTAATGAACATGTCAAAATTGCACCAACTTCAACAATGCACGTCCTTGGGTCCCCAGCAATCCACCCGCCAAGTGTGAAGTAGATCGGATGAACGGCTCTCGAGATATGCAAAGGACACACATATGTACCCACATACAGAGATTCCTTGCTTTCTAGTTAGATTATTGTCTTGCAGAAACAAAGACAGGAATGTAAACAACGCTTGGTTAATACCATGTAGCCCGCCAATACAATCATTCAATTTAATTTGTATACATTTAATGACAACTCAAATTGCATTCACAACCCTATTTTGAGAAATTGCAATTGCATATCCAATCCAATGTTTGTTTGTTTAAAAAAAAAATGGGGCTAATGAGCCATAATTGGCTCTAATCCTGGGGATCGGCTCGGGATATCACAACCAAACATTGTGGGTTACCACAAAACACTGTGCCTGCATTGTCACTGCCACATCATGTGACTGAAAAACAACCTCGGAGGACTCAAATTGGGTCATCACACAGATGTCCCAACACCAAGGCAATGTCACCTTTGACTCCAACCCCGATGATGAGTTCATCCCGCGGTCAGCTGTCAGCCGGAGTCTCGACGATCAAATCGATCATGCAGCATCAAAAAAACAGGGCGATACGGTAGCCGAAAGAATTTGGACAATAATGGTGGTGGTTTTGGGGGACGCTCGGATGGGAACAGGGGTTTATTTGTCTTGCGGTCCACCCGTATTATCTTGTCCTCGCGGCAGATTATCTGAACCTACCCAGAGCACTTTATGGTTTTGTAAATGAGGCCTGGAACACAACAACAAATGACCAAACACTGATGCTGGATGCTGCGAGCGGCTTCATTAATGCTGTTTTGGAAATGAGCTGGAGTGTTTGTTGTGCTGTCAAAGCGCTGTCCCAATCATGCCTCGTCAGAGTGGAGCGAATAATGACATGATGAGTATGATGAGAGCAAATAACAAAAGGAATTCACACACAATCAAACTTGTGTAACCAAAAAGATACTGATACACATAGAGATGTACACATGTCCATGCTGTGTTTACCTCACAGCGTGGGAGCATGATATCTGACTGTGCTTTGATTTGGTCAGCAGGGTAAATGTCACAAAGGTTTTCGAAATGATAGATGGCTCTGCTATGATGGTGCACAGACAAATCCCTACATATGTTACAGCCTGAGCAAGACTAGCTTGTCAATACACTCTGGAAACAAAATATGGGCTAAGAAAAGCATTCAATGGGAATAAGATGAATCCAGCAAACCGCAGACAAACAATACATCACTTTGGCTGATATTATTGGCAGATTTGAGCCTATCACAGATATATTGGTATCAGCTTATATGTCTGTGGATAAGTAATAAGAAACTGCAGTACATGCCAGAAACATTTTTGAGGTAAATTCAGAGGCCAACCTTTAGGTCTGAAAAGTGAAGCCAATGCTGAATTGCCTTAAACTTGCATTCTTTTAAACAGCCAGCAGGGGGCGACTCCTCTGGTTGCAAAAAGAAGTCTGATTGTATAGACGTCTATGAGAAAATGAGCCTACTTCTCACTTGATTTATTACCTCAGTAAACATTGCAAACACAAGTTTATGGTCTCAATCGCTACTTTCAAGTCTTCTTCAATACAGCATGATGTTCATTTATGAAATTATGGTCCAATTTGGAGTAGCAAAGACCATAAAGCAGTGTATGCTTGTGGCTATCTTGTGATTGACAGGTCGCTACCGCAGTGTTGTCCGGTCTGGGAGTTGTCCGTGTTTTCATCTTAGAAATGTAACCCTTTCACGGTGTGTTTTCAGTACAGGAAAGTTAATTGTAAGATTTCAGTCGCCTAAAAATGTCTTATTCAGTATTTTGTTGTAATTAGCTCCACCCCCTCGTGTCACTTCTGGTTGCAAAAAAAACAAGATGGCGAGGGCCAAAATGCCAAACTCGAGGCTTCAAAACAGAGGTCCACAAACCAATGTGTGACGTCACGGTGACTACGTCACAGTCCATGGTTGAATCACATGTTTTCTGATCTAGGCAGCCCACAAAAACGGACTTATTGACTTATTGACTTACTGTCTTATTTAACAGTTTGTGGGTTGGTAGGCACTCCAGATACCCAAATGTACTGTGTGTGCATATTTTCACCAGCCAACATGAACAGTGAGGAGCTGTGCAAAGACAGTTCCGGTTGGTTAGCTCAAAAAAACTGAATTTACATGATGTCATGGCAAATGTGTCATTTTCCACTTGGATTATCTGAAGTAGTGTCCAAAGTATGACTGCGGGCCCTGTCTGCTCATAAATGTCAAGTTTTTCAGACCAACTACACTCAGGAAAATGCTACAAGGGCAAGATATGAGGAGGCTCAATTTATAACCAAGCACGGAAAAAACATTTGCAGATGGTGAGTCTCACCAAAGCAGAAAGAATTTAACAAAAGTCAAGTTTTCATCCAAATTTAGTGCAAATTTTAAACGAATTTCCACAAATCAACAACAGAAAATGATTCATGTGCGCAGAACAAAGTGCTTAAAACTCGCTCTCTTAAATCAAAAGGCTCATGGCCCAGGAGTATATACTTCTTTCTCCATGTGTGCCCCTGGCACGAAGAGTTTGGACACCCCTGATCGAAACCAACGATGTCCCTTTGTTAACACTGGATACTCTGACGCACTGCCGGGGCAGAACATTAATGATATCGCTTGTTGGAAACAGTGCATTGCAAATGAAGATGTCACCCTCAGGCCCAGAAGCTTTTATCCGTGGCTCTGATCTTGTGAGTGAACAAGGCTGAAAATAAATCGAACACTTTGTACAGATTATTCTCCCATTGGATCTCTCTCTCTCTCTTTTTTTACAATTGCTACGGAAGGAGCAGGGATTATTTAACAGCTCATGTGAGTGACTCAACCAAAATCCCCCTGGCACAGGAAGACAAAAGTGAACACTGTGTTTCTATTCAGAGATTTCACTCTGAATACTGATGTACTCTTTTGAGTTCCCTGTGAATAACAGAAGGATAAACTACCAAGATCTGTATTTCTGCTGCTCTAAAAGCAGGAAAAACACAAATGTATTCTAACAATAGTATTTTAGTGAATACATTGTTGATTCTGGCCCCTGGAGCGCAGCGAGTGCCATCCAGCTGTTTGAGCCTCCTATACTATCATGTTATTGTCGTACTCTGAGGCACTCTGGATGAAAGTGCTGATCAAATGGCACGTGGGAGGTCATCCACCTCCTACTTCTGGGTCTGGAGAGACGGAGTCTGCTCCAATATCTACACTTCCAGTATTTACTAGCAGTCAAGTGGCTACTTGTGTGACGTATTTCCAGTAATTGCTATCACAGCCTAAGTGTACTGCAAGCATGTGGAGGTCTTTGAGGACAGTGGGGGTCTGTGTAACACTTATCAGTTCAATTTTCAAACTAAAAAATGAAAACTACAAAATTTGTTTACATTTTTAGTTTTTTAAAAAATATATTTTTAGGGTTTTATGGCCTTTATTAGCATACCTTGAGAATGACAGGAAACTGGGGAGAGAGAAGGGATGACGCGCAGCAAAGGGGTCAGAATCAAACCCTGGCCGCTGCCAAGGACTCAGACCACTGGGGCGCACACTATACCAGGTGAGCTAGAAGTCGACCCAAATTCAATTTTCTAAAATTGCATTTTTTATTTGTTAAATCAACGTATAATTAAGATTTTGGTGTGGTTTTTCTAATTTTCTATTTGTGGAATTTTGGATAGGAAAATGGAACATTGAAAAATAGGCTGTCTGAGAGGGCGGGGTCTAATGCCGGGTACACCCTGTATGGGAATCAAACTGATTTTGGGTCCGAAATCCCCCCTCCCGTCGACTGTCAGCAAAGCCCTGATTTTTTAATGATTCTAAAGATTATCCTTCCAGATGTTCCTATTGTGTGACGTATGTTAAGAGTGTTTTTTAAATCCCCGATCGGCTCAGAAGTCCATCCTGGCCGATCCTGATTTCAAATCGTAAATATTAAGCATGTTCAGTATTTACAATCGTATGTCCTGTTGTGGGTAACCCCGAGGACAGCCGGTGATTAAGTCAAGTGGGAAAGAACGATAGCCAACTGAGAACCAAGCTGACTGAAGCGGAAGGACAACCACCGCCGTGTCTAATGCACGAGCTAATGCAAAACGCAAAGCATGAAGTAGTAGTAAGACGGACCTGGATGGAGGACCAACTTGTTTCTTTGTGGCGACAACACGAGTGATTATTTAACATGTCTTCATAACTTAATCTATTATTTTTCTTTTTCCTTCGTGAATTTTTTCACTACAAAGTAGTCCAAAAACGAACATTGCTAATTCTTCCTGCCCGTTGTCCGCCATGTTTGTTTACACTAAAGTCACGTTTGCTAGTGGAGAGTGTAATGGTAACGGTGGTCAGAGTGAGGAAAATGTAGTAGTGTAGTTAACAGCTGTTAAATAATAATAATAATAATAATAATAATAATAATAACTACTTTTTTTTTTTTTTTAAATCACGCTCGTATCGGATTGTTACTCGGTATCGGCCGATACTGCAAGTTCAGTTATTGGAATCGTTATCGGGAGGGAAAAAATTACATCGGAACATCTCTAATAATATAACAGTTACAAAACAATGTACACAAAACTATTTTTGGAAACTGTTAATGAAATAAGAATTAATTTAAACAAGAATCGCAATTCTTCTGTAAATCAATTGTTTCCTTCATCTCTAGGTATTAGGGTGACAGAGCACTAAGTGTGGGTTAAATGTGTTGGCATTTTGCAGAAGCCGGATGCCTACTACCTTGGTGATTGGACATGCACTTACAGTAAAAGCTCAGTGTGGGTTCTCGGACAGACTCATAGTTTGCAATACTCCCATACCAACACACTGGTACTTACTTGCAGTAGATGCATCCACATATGCAACAACAACAACCTGAATTCTTTCGGGAGGATGCATCTAAGGAAAGTACAATAGGGCAGCGCCGGAGGGGAGGGGGCAGTCAGAGGAAGGCCTGGGTTGAACAGGAAGTGCCTCCATTAGCAGGCCATTAGAGGCGATTGTTGGTAATTACGTGTGGGTTTAGGGCAACGTGGATGACGACAACGAATATGCCTCCAAGTCCATCATCACACTCGCCCTGCTCCACAGCTTTCTGACTTACAGTGTGAATAACATGACTGAGAAAAAAAGGCCAGAGGGGCCAACACATTTTTTTCCCTTATGACGGACAAATTGCACAGCGTCCAGGTAATTAGCATGGCTATTAGAGAGCAAGTGCTTATTTAGAACGGCTGTAAAATATAGCCCAGAACCTTTAATAGTTTTCCATAGTGCTGTTTTGCCTCAGAGTGAGCTCTAGTCTGCCTTCCCATTTCTGAAAACTAAAGAAAAGACAAATTAGCTCAAAACCAGATTCAAACTGATGACACATCTCCTCAGCTTTTATGTAGGCTAATGCATTTTTTGCCTTTGGGTACTGTCGTGTACTTGCATGTTCGTGTAGGGCTCGCAAAACCAAAATTATTGATGCAGCATTTAAAGGACTGTATAATTTAAGAAGAGGGGAGCGCATCTTACAGTTCATGTTCAGTGGCCTTGAGAGGGCTGAACGCCCACTGAGCTATAAAAGGCATTTAGCTTACAGTGCATGGATACAGCTTCTTTTTTCTTATCACCGATATATGAATTAAATAAAAGAAAACTTTCTCAAACCAAACTAATTAACTTCACGAAGACGAACTTGTAATTTCATGGCGTATCATCGACTATGCTCTAGTGCATTCTTTCATTTTAATTTCTGAATTAATATAATGTTTCAGATTTTTTTTTTAGATAGTTATTCAATTCAATATGAACTCACTACCATCCATTCATAGTCCTGAAGTTTATGAACCTACGCTTCTCCTGTTTGTTCGTTTGTTTGTTTTTTTACACATTTTGGTTATGAAATCCCCCGTTGAGTTTTTGCTACATTAGCCGTGTTTCCATTCAATTGTCAAGAAAATTTTAAGTGAACTTCTGAAAGGTCGCAAAAAAAAGAAATACAATTAGGCCCATTTCCATCAACTGGTTTGGAACGAATAAACAGAATAAATTAGGCTGCGTAGTTTCATCAGATGTTGGCAGTATAGTTGGCTGGCAGTAATCCGCCAGTAAACAGAGTAGAAGAAGTAGAGTTGACAAAGTCGCCTTGGCAAATCTATAGGAGAAAAATGGAGAGCGGTCTTCAGGAATTTGTTTCAATTGGGCAAGTTTTAATTATTCTTTCATGTCAGCTAGTATTGGCCATGTTTAATATTGTCCAGCAAGCATTCGCACATCATGGGAATATCCGAGGAGACGCCGGCAGCGTAAATGTATTCGGCAAAGGTGTTTCGATAATCCATTAAACGCATCAACTTGACAAAGACAAAAACCACCTCAAGCAAGCGTAAAAACTTTTTCGCGCAATTGAGGAAGTTTTATCGAATTATGTCGTTTCCATACAGCTTTTCTAATGCGATACTTCAAAATGCGCATAAAAATATGTGAATGGAAACCAGGCTGAGGAATCTCACCTCCTACCAACCAAGCTGTCCAAGTTTCTCCCATTTATTGTGTTGAGTTAAGTGTCTAACTTGGCTTTCCCGTGAGAACCATGTGCCTGAAACCACAAATACTACTGTGTGGTTCTTAAAGTGGGTGTGGGTGTAGTGTAATGTGAGGTTTCGATGCTTTGATGATGCTTTTGACCTCACTTTCAAAAGCTAAGACTAGTAGACCGTTAGATCTGCGGGTTGAAAACTTCAAGGAGAAAGGGTGCAACGAGCACCACGGCCCCGAGGAGCAGCGAGGTCTGGGCGAGGGGTGCTGCAAAGCCCACGGCGAGAGCCGCGAGCCACTTTCACCCCGGGCCTTTCCAAGTCAAGAGCCAGTCGAGGCGCCCTCGTAATGACCTGCTGAGTTGAACCCCCCGGGCTGACTTTGCGAACACCACCGGTTGAGAAGTGTAAAACTATTTTCAGTTCATTATGAAACTGTGGCAGACCGCCTTTGACCGCAATTGAATATGTTAATGTGGTTGAAATCATCACTGAAACTCAGGCTAATGGATTTTCTGATTAACAGATAGTCTGAAGAAAAATTTTCATATTGAAGAGCCAAATCCGAGTCAAATCAAAAAATTCTGATTCGGGTACAGCCCTAATTGTATGTACATATATTATGAGGTGGTGAGAAACTTAACATTACACTCAGCAAATTTGATTACTGCTGTGATGTACTTTACATACTTGACCGCACTCACCACTCCAGCTGAAGTAGTGAGTGTATTGCCTTACTGCTTCCATGTCCTAATTTTGTGCAAGTGCAAATTCATAGTGCAAGTTTGTTTAAGTGGTTAGAAACATGACACTCAGCAAATCTGATTATTGCTGTGATGTACTTTTATAATGAAATCAATACATTTACATTTTCTTAATGGAAGCTTTGTTGTGTTCTTTATCACTAGTTTATACATGAGTTGACAATTCATCATGTATTATTTGGAGACACCAAATTTCTCTTTTGGGTCTCCGAGTTGAAAAAGTTTGGGAAGCCCTGTATTAGAGAGCTTTGAGTTTTACAGTTTTACATTTGATGAGGGATCCAAAAGGATTCAGATCCGATAAGCTGACTTGATACTGGATTCAGATTTGATAAAATACTATCGAATCCCAACCCTACCAGACTATAATAGTACCATTTATTTCAACCTGCAGCATCATTCTCATACATCATCTCTCGGCTCTATATGTATTTATTACACGCATCAGAACCATGCCATCACATTGACCTTTCTCAGAGACGAGTGCAGGACAGTTTTGTTGAACAGAAAGCTAATATGACCGCACCATAACCCCACTAATATTCCAGTTTCTCTTTGTTCAGCCAATCCTAGTGCTCTTTAGAGGGGCAGTTAGTGACAGTGACTGCATGACCCACCACTAACACTTGAACAGCTGTGCTGCTGTGGGCCTGGATATTAATGCTGGAAAAAGAGTGGACTTAGATTTACACGTTATCATGGCGACGCTCATTAATTCAGATTTTATTATTCCAAATATAACCGGCACGCCATGTTGTGCAGCGCCGTCCAGCTTTTTGGTTGCTCACACGCATCCAGATCCGTGTTGCATGTGAGGAAATTAGGACAGCGAAATGCAGCCACGGAGGTACTGAACATGTGTTGTAAATTTGCATCGAGGGAACCCACGAGCGTGAAAATAATTTGGGCCGGGTGAGACAAAGTTCTATCAAATCAGATTAGATGCGCCATCATGTCGCAATACGTCCCTGTCACATCACATCAGAGCGTCAAGAGCGTCTATCTGTGACTCCCGCCGCTGCTAATCTCTCTGCTCTGCTTTCCCCACATTCACTCAGCAGGGGTAATAAGGCCATACAACCATTATCCATTGTCTGTGCGTTTCTCTAACAGCAGGGGAGGTACCACTTTACAGTCAACACACATACTCACGCACCTCTTGTACTGCACCGATAATTCAAAGACAGTGGGTAATGGTAACAGTGTTTCCCCTTGGTTGACTGCTTTGGGGCGTGCTGATGGGCCAGGAGGGCTAACCCAATTAAACACTCATCCTACCACCACACAAAATCCCGTTCTCAAATTCAACACTTTAAAAGTTCCTTTAAAGTTTCTTTAAATATTTATCAGTCACTTTTTCGAACTCCACATGAACCACTATTCACATCAGCATAAATTTAGATCCACCGCACAAAATACGTCACTTCGTTTTCTTGCCTCCCAAAACGGTGGTGAAGAACACCAGCAGCGAATGCCGGGAGTTGAGTTTTCATTAAAACTAAATTATGACTGGTGTGTTAACTGCATGCAAAATGAATCAGAGCACACAAGGACACATTGCTTCCTAAGTTACCACATGACCGGTGGCTGACAAGTGTTCACCCCATATAGAACGCACAGAGGGTACATTGCATCGCTTCCAGCAATCTTCACGGAGAAAAAATGAGGGCAAAACGGCATCGCCAATCCGTTTTAATGGCATATTCTAAAAAGGACATTAATTATACTGTGAAATTTCTGCAGCAGCGCTCAATAATTCTGCAGTGGCGCTGAATATTGGGGGAAACACTTGGTAAGAAACCTTTGCTGCTCATGTATAACAAACACAGAGCAATCAAAGGATGATTAGGTCTTATACAGGACATGTTTGTGTCTCTATGTGTTGTCATTATATATTAAAATATTGAATCGCAATTAATCACATGATTGTCCATAGGTAATTGGAAATTAATCACACATTTTTTATCTGTTCAAAATGTACCTTAAAGGGAGATTTGTCAATTATTTAATACTCTTATCAACATGGGAGTGGGTAAATATGCTGCTTTATGCAAATGTATGTATATGTGTATTATTAGAACTCAATTAACAACACAAACAATGACAGAAACCCTCACAGGTACTGCCATTAGCATAAGAAATATGCTAAAATCATAACATGGCAAACTCAAACCCAACAGGCAACAACAGCAGTCAGTGTCTAAAAACCACAAGTTGTGTTAATGCATTAAAGAAATTAGTGGTGTTAAAACAAATTTGCGTTAACGTGTTATTATCGCATTAACTTCGACAGCCCTAGTATATACACATTTATACACTTATTTTCTAGTCGTATTTATTATGTAAAACTAACTGATATCTAACGTTTTCTATTACTGTCACCTGTAATAATTAAGTTGATTGTTCTGTCATAGCTTCATCATATGTAACTATTTTTAATCAAATTTGACAGATCCCTACCAAAACAAACGTGTCCAATTAATATGGCATTATTGGATCATTGCTGGAAAAAAAAACAACTAATGATTTAAACATCCGCAAAGGGTTTTATTTGTTAATCTCATTCATAGGGACAAAACATTATTACACAAGAAGAAGTAATGCAACAAATGTAATCTGTAGACTAGAGGTGTCTAGCTAAAGTTAATTTAAAACCATATGCTATTCTGACAAATATAAATTACCTACTAAATGATTGAGTTTAATTCGGTATTGTATTTTCACACTATTACTCCTGTGATTCCACTGTATGTAGGAAGACTTTCAACTGGAAATGTAATGTTGTACATATCAAAATCATATTAGATCAAGAGACCTAAAACCAGTAACAAGACTAAGAGTCTAAAGCAACAGCTCTGAGAGGCTGTCGCCGGCGCAGAGGCAGAAAAACTGCTTAATCTGCTGATGTAGAATGATAAGACGTACATTATTTATTTGGAAATAAGAGGCACATAGAATCATTCATAGTCTAATCAGACAGCATTGTCATCATACTGCAAAAACATGTTAGCGTGAGCAAGTTATAGACAAGATTTCCCAAACATTGAAACGGCTAATAAGCTCATGTCAAGGCATGTGTCAGTATCTAATTAAAAAGATCTACTTAAGACCTTCTCTAGCGAAAAGCCCACAGGCTTCTCCTGTGTGCTGCCGCTGACGGACACCTCTTCTTCTTTTCCTACTTTGTTGCTGCGTGCTGTGCCCTGCAGGCACGGCACAATTATCCCACTGAGGAACTAGAAAAGTGCTCTAAACAAACCACAACTGGCGAACCCCCCCCCCCCCGTCTAGACAGCAAGCGTATCAGGAGTGTTTTTTCACTCCAACGTCTCACGCGACATATACGCTCTCATTTCAACCCGTGCAGCTGTCTGCACCGGCTCCGTGCAGGCTCGCGTCTCACGAGCGTAACTGCGACCTGAAGCGGTTTACGCTTCAAGTCTTATTTTTCCGAGAATACCCGCATAAACGTGAGGTTGATGCCCAATGAAAGGACACTGAATAAATATATTTATCTACATTTTCTGCTCTTTGGCTCTGTCCGTTTCTGCCCAGCAGCTTGGAAGCAAGACATGGGACCTACCAGTCGGTTAAGAGGAGTAAGGAGTCTGCAGTTAATGATGGTATAAAAAAGTAAAAGAAATATGTTTTTCAAAAAGTGTGAATCACCACAACCACGAGAGGTCCTTGAGCATACAAATTATTATGCTGATGGGTCCAGTAGTATGTGAGATTAGCTGAGGACAGACAGACACACTCACACACACAAGGCCAAACACATAATCTCCTAAAAAAATGCTGAGTGTACTTACAGTATCTGTTACAATTTCTGCCTGAAATAACCCGTCTTACAGCACACTGTGTCACAGATATATGTACAATTAGCTGTATCATATGACACTGTGTCATTCAATGTGTGCTGACATGAGTGTCTGCGTGTGTGTGTGTGTGACTGAATTTTCACTTTGTTTTTATTCAACCTTTCTTCAAAGCTGCAGTCGGTAACTTTGAGTAAATATGATAAAAAGTTATTTATTATGAAACTATCACTACAGTCATCATGACAGTAGTGCATGAGACAGGTAATCTGAAAAAAAAACATGTTCCTCTGCCTCCTCCCAGTGCTCCTCATGGCATAGAGAGGTGAAGTCCCGCCCCTTCCAGTGGACCACCATGGGATTTTATTTCGGAAAAAATATGAACGGTAATCAACAGGGAAAGACAAATATTTTGAATAGCGCCATGAATCACACATACGATGTTTGTCAATTTAAAGTCAAGAAAGTCGCAGTTTGTCGTAAAACTGTACAAGACTGTGATAATACGACGTTTATTGTTCGAGACGAAAGATGTAGTTCACTGAGCGGTTTCACGCAAAACTTAATGATAATACGACAAAATGCGACTTTCTTGACTTGCGAAATTATCTTTTAAATTGACAAACATCGTATGTGTGATTCATGGCGCAATTCAAACGGGATCGTAAAAATATTTTTCTTGCGCTGTTGACTACCATACAGATTTTTTCCGAAATGAGATCCCATCGGGGTCCACCAGAAGGGGAAAGACTTCGCTTCTCTATTTAGTGTTTATTGGTTGGCTAACCAGCTTAGAGGTGCATTACCGCCACCAAGTGGGAACTGGAGTCACTACACGCTCATTCATGGACAGTTCAATTATATTCCACTAAGAAGCGGCAAGTGCGACACCTAGAAGTTTCAAACATTTTACACCTGCCCAAACCTATCTGCTTAGATTTAAAAAGTCACAGGAGAGCATTGTATTGCTGTAATTTATGGCATCCACATTATGAGTAAGTTAGATTGAAAACCATCTACTAATGCAGATGACTTACACTAGTGGAGCATTTGAGAGAACTGGGTTTGGTAAGTGGTCGGCCTGCTACTACATTCACATGCATCCAGCTATGAAGCTGAACAGAAAAGAACCAACCTGGTGCTGTGAAGATGGAGGCCAGTCTCGCTCAGTGATGCAAACATCAGGCAGAGCGTCTTCGTTGAAATAGATGTTCTTGTGCCAGTCTGAAAAATCAGAAAAAATATTAAAGAAAACTTTTCTTGAAAATGTGGCACTGAAATATATATTTTTTCCGATCGATACATTTTTCAGTGAATAAAGAACCCTATTTAAATCTGGACTACAAAGCCTGCACAGCTGCTTATTGATCCAGCCTCATTATCACGTTAAACTCACCAGGGGACTCCGGCTCAAAATCATTCTGTATTAAATCATTTGAAGCTGGAGAATATATAAGACAGCACGCAGAGAGTGTGTGTGTGTCTTTGTTATACTTGTTAAGCTGATTTAGTTTAAATGAAAAGGGAGAAGAAGAAAAAATCTACTCATGATCTGAATGTTCAGACTCTTTATGAGAAGGTCAACTCGTGCCTCAAGTCAGATCACATGGCTCTGATATCAGGAAGAATTTCCCGACTCGTCTAAAAACAAGACCTTTTCCTCAGTTGAATATCTGCAGCCAGCTTAGACCCGTTGAAGCTGAATGAAAATTGAGAACGCACTTAATCTACTAACTAGTGAAACGGTGGGTGTTAATGATATAGCCTAAGTGACAGGCAGCGAGAAGCCGTTGGCCCGTGGCAAATCCTGCACCAGCACCAAAAGAAACGTCTAAATTACTAAACAAACATCACGTTGACCCAAAGCTGACCTTCACCGTCAGGCTACCTGTTATTTCCACTCCATTTACCTCATATGGAGAGTCTAGCCCGGCTACTGGCGCTTCCACATACAATGTCTCAGACTTAGGCTGCCATTTCCTCCAGTCATCTGGATTTAGAGTCTTAAAGAGGACCTATTATGCTTATTTCCATGTGCATACTTGTATTTTGGGTTTCTACTAGAACATGTTTACATGCTTTAATGTTCAAAAAATGCTTTATTTTTCTCATACCGACTGTACAGCAGCACCTCTTTTCACCCTCTCAAACACCCTGTTTGACCTCCACTCTAACTAGCTTTGTTTATAGGCAAAACTAGCTGCTAGGCAGGTATTATGCAAATGTGTTACTTGGTGACATCACCGCGTTACGGAAGAAAAGGCAGAACTTCAATCAAGGCATTTCAAGGAGTTCAGGAGCAGTGTTTCTGTAGGGGAGAGTAACTCCCTTTGGTGTAAGCTTCGGTCTTTGTAACTTTGCAGACCTTTTGCATGCACAAAAAACTAAATAACACACTAAAGGAAAGGGAAAAATTACAAAAGCATAATAGCATAATAACAAAGTATTCAAAAATACAACATTTTTACTGTAAAAATCTAGAAGAAAAATAAAGTAAGAAAATCTGAAAACAAAAAAAAGAGTGACGAGAGTATGGGGGGCTAGCTAGTGGTGTAACAGTATTTGTCCTGAACTGAATGTTCTGTACTGAATGGTTTGGTATGGCTTATGAATTAAATAATTTCCGTCAAATAGGCTTAATACCTTCTAATTAATCATACGTCTTAGCATGTGCAGAACATAAATACTCAAGTGGAAGAGTTCCAACCTAACTGCTTTGGCAAAGGGACAGTTGTTGTCCATTAGCTTGACCATGCTAGTCAGGTTAGCCCCTGGATGTACTGCTCATAAGATAAACACAAATGCAAAAAACTGAGCTGGAGGAGCCCCAAATGTTGTTTGGATTTTTAGTTTGTGTTTAGTGCTTTGGATCTAGTGACACTGGACAAAGAGTGGGATGGTCGAAAATGTGTGGCGACCAGTTGAAGCTGGGTGACATTATGTCTTTGGAGATGCAAACAGTCGATCATGCTACTTAATTTGTGACGGCATCACCCTTATTGGTCCACAAAAATAGGGCTTGAGCACTGCTATAATGGTCCTGCTAATGGTTTCTTGCTGTACCGAAAACGTACAAACTCAAATTCACTCAGAGCATTTCACTAAAAGGAAACTAAAATAGCTTACAGTAGTTGCGCGTTAACGCAAATTAATTTTAACGCCACTAATTTCTTTAACACATTAATGCAATTAATCTTTCGGAGGTGGTAGCTGGCTCAGTTTTAAAGCTAGAGTGAAGATACTGGCATCATATGAAACTAGAAAACTTAAGGAATCCATTGGTTCCAACCATGTCATACTAGCCTGAAGGAGCGAAGGAGGTTAAATATCGCTCCAAACTTGCACTAAATTTTGGCAAAGAAAACCTGTCATGGCCATTTTCAAAGGGGTCCCTTGACTTGAAAATGGGTTCTATGGGTACCCATGAGTCTCCCTTTTACAGACATGCCCACTTTATGATAATCTCACACAGTTTTAGTTATGATTTGAGCAACTTTTTTATGCTAAATGCAGTACCTGTGAGGGTTTCTGGACAATATTTGTCATTGTTTTGTGTTGTACATGCATTTGCATAAAGCAAGCATATTTGTCCACTCCCATGTTGATAACAGTATCAAATACTAGACACTTGATACTGTAAGGTACATTTTGAACAGATAAAAAAATATGTGATTAATTTGCGATTATTCATGGACAATCATGCGTTTGACCACGATTAAATACTTTAATCGATTGACAGCCCTAGTTCCCTAGTTACAACTGTCGCAAATTTGCATCACTGCTGGTATGAATAGTTTGTATGTGAAATATTCAGGCGAGCATTTCGCATTTTCGTGTTGTTTATTCAACACGCCCCCGATGCGTAAAGGCATTTACACACAGTGCTTGGTGTGATAAATGAGGTATTTTAAAAGCTTTCATGAGCAGAGGAAGAGTTGACAATGCGATGTTCAGAGGTTATCTGATGAGAAAAAAAATAAAGAACAACAATAACTGCAGTGGTAATATGCAACTAATAAAATCCATTAGACCCAGCTCAGCTTTGATCCTCTCTGGTGGGGATTCCAACTTTGTGGATTTACGCCCGGAACGTGACCTTTATTGCCCGGTACCTCCCTTGTTTCAGTCTCTTTCTATCTTGATCTTGATTCCCTGCACTGTGTCTCTTTCCCATCTCTCTCAGATGTTGACAACAGCAGGATGCCAGGAAAATAGAAAAAAGTCACGGCGTGAGCTTTAATGTACAAGACTGCAGAAACCCCCCCTCAAGGGGATGGGTAAAGGCCTCGACCTCTCTGCAGAGGTTCATTCTGAGCAGGGAGTCCGTCCTTTTAATGTAATCCCTGGACCACTTCCTGTTTTGGCCACTCCTGACGCCGGTCTCGGTTCCTTTCTCCATAGGACAGAGAGTGCAACTGCGTGTGTTGCATACGACAAGGATCTGTGTGTACTCGCCGAGAACATTTTGTGTATGTGTGAGAGCGAGAATCCTCCCTGGAGGTGCAAGAGCTTGTTATAAAGTCTTTCTCTCATCCCGCTGAAGCAGGTTTTTTTTGTCTTTCCTTTTATCCACTGAAACAATACAAGCCCCTCGAGAGAAGCTACCGAAAGAAAGAAAGACACTGCGCAGAGTCAGGGACGGAGGGAGGAGAAAGAGAACAGAGGCTGCCACGGCGAACACAGCGACAGCAAACATGCCGTCACTAACCGATGATGCCGTCCCCCTCTGGGCCAATCAGTTATTTGAAGAATGGCGGAGTGCACCAGTGTGACGGCTGCACCTGCTGTCGCACAACTGTCGGTAACCCTCCTGTACTTACATACATCAGCAAACAGATAAATGACAACACATTTTTTTAAAGGTACAGTGTGTAAGATTTGGCGGCATCTAGTGGTGTGGTTGCAGATTGCAACCAACTGAGTACCCCTCCGCTTACTCTTTCCTTTCCAAGACTGCGGTAACGATTTAAGGGATGATGAAAAAGGAAAAGACCTGAACAACATCATCATTATGATGGGGAAAGCATTTATATTTAAAGCCATAAAAAGACACTGAACGTTTCAAAATGTTTTTGAAACATCAATGGGTTCTTGAGAGGGATGTAAATAGAAATAAAGAACAGAATATCAATTGTTGAGCGTGGGTGGGATATTTTGAGTCAGGGTGTGGATTGGAGTTAAACAAAATGAATAGATAAATAATGGCGATAAAGGTCAACTAAAGGGATGTAAATATGTCCTTTTTTTGTCTGTAAAATAGAATAGATAATTGTGTTAGCGAATATGTCTAAGTCGATATCTATATGAATGCGCGTGTGGATATAGACATATGTATATACTGTATGTATATATATCTATATATGAGGTTAGTTGTATGTAAATGAATATGAATATGTATGTATATGAATATGAACTTATCTCTTGACACTGCACTATTACAGGTATTACTTTTTTCTTTTCTTTTTCTTATGTTTTTTTGTTTTTGTTTTATATATGTTGTTGCTGCTGTCTGTATGTCCCTTTACAAGTATGTGTATGTATTCCTTTAACCTTAAATACAAAAATAAAACAAATTAAAAATTCGAGGAAACGCCATTTGACTTGCTGGAGGGCGGTTGTAGCTCAGTGGGTAGAGCAGGTTGTCCTTAAACCACAAGGTTGCCGGTTCAATCCCTGCCTCCCGCAGACTGAATGTCAAAGTGTCCACTGCTCCTAAAATACGATGGATTAAATTGCACCCCTGACTGCCAGGAAGTTGTCATTGCCTGAGTTTAGTTCTGATTAGTTGACCTTGTGACCTCGTTGCATATTTTGTAAATGGTTTTATTTTTAGGTGAATAAAACACTTTTCTTTTTGAAAACCCACCTGTGACTCCTCATGCCTGCCAGCTAGGTCCCTCACGCAGTGAGATTAGTTTAATTAAAATCTGATCGCCGGCGTCTGGGATGACAAGTGGATGAACAAATAAATGATTGACGTAACGCCCCTCTTTGGGCCAATCACTGTAATTTCACCGCATGGAGACACATTGATGAGATGCATCATTTCCTCGAGGTTTGAGCTAATTCGATCAGAGGCGTGTGAGATATCAAGTGTGACACATGGACTAACAATTGTTAAGATTAACACGCCCCTGAGTGTTGATGCTGAAAACGCTGGAGTGCGTTTAGTTAAAATCATATTTGTGGTGTCTGAGGTACCATGCGTCACAAACATACCCAATAGCATACTGATCTTGTTTAGTTCTTACTGATAAAAGATTGTGCATTGTCAAAGAGAGACATAAGGCCAAAAAATAAATAGAATATAACAAAAATGACAATAATTTCTTGTTATTGTCTTATTTTTTTCATAAAAGATACCAAATGGTACAAAAGAACCATTATGTTGCATTCACACCAAGAGCGAAGTGAATTTCGCATCGCTTTACTCGCACGAATTGGACCGCCGGAATCATGTGTGTTCATTTGCGTAACTCACTCTCGACGCGTCAGAGAGGAGATGGGGCTTATCTCCATAGATCACAACAACCATTTGCAACATTTCCGCTATCAACCATGAAAGAAATAACCACTGTTGCTGCTTTGCACATGTTGTGGAAGTCCCAGCTATGTGGGAAACCAAACGTCGTCGTGTCTGGGTTCATAACATCACCTTGCGGCACTCTGTGAATTTCACCGAGTCGTATTCACATACAGCGCCATTGCACTGACTGTATCGAAACAAGCTACACGTTGCTACTGCGTTATGAACCCAAAATAAACAAGACTGCTTTGAGATTTAATTGCAATAAATGGAGCAAAAGGATCCCGAAATAACAACATAACGATGTCGATTTGTAAAAAGTCTGAATTCATGTTTTGTCAGGTCCGTCCGTAAAACGACAAGCAAACAACTTATAAAATGCTTGTTTTCTGAATGGAGTTCGGATCGATCAGTGCCAGGCTTTGCTAACACCGTAGCTGCTCCATCAACACTCAACATAATGTCATGTAGGCATAAATACAGCAGTGACGTTGTTGTTTATACCATAGACAGTCATACATACATTTATACACAGAGTTTCGTCCGGTCTCTGTACAAATATGAGGTGCTATCGTAGCTCCGTGTGCCTGCCAATGGCCGCAATAAGTTTGCCTTCTCTCTCTGATTCATCAGGACATCATTGACGAAAGCTAGTGGATTTAGATACCTGAATATTTGATAAAGAACGAGTAAAAAAGATTATGAATCTGACCATTTGATGCCAATTTTTGGTACTTGACAGTTGTTAATACGGAGCACATACTGTACAGTGGTACCAAAACATTAAGATTAAAGCTAGACAATTGTTTTTCATTTTTTTTATCAACAATATGTAATGTGAAAAGATTAGCACAGAGTGACGAACCCACAGAGAGTTATCACCCAACACTGAACTTACCCTCGGCCCTACGCAATGTTACATCATGTTTTAGTTTTACAGCCCCGGAAGTTTAATGTTGTTGTTCACATCTAAGTAGCCTATAAAGAAATCTATTAGTACTTTCTTTACAAGAGGTAGACAGCTAGGCGCAATGCTAATAGCAGGGATTATGTTTTCCCAAGACAAATTCCAGTCTTCTCTGCTTTGTTCCAGACCTTAATATCTTTAGGTCCTTGGCCAGTTTTCAAGATAATAGGCTCTGTTTAAATCCCCTTTATATTATCCTGCCTTTATCCCACATTACTGACGGACACAGTGGATACCATTGTGGTGTACAGGGCCCCCTACGATCATGTAAATGTTTTAGTTGGAATCTACGACTCAGGAGACAATTCTTTTAACTCGTATCTAGAAACAGCGTTGCCCTCTTTACATTTACAATCCGTCTCTCACATAATATATATAGCTACACTAGAGCTGGGTGTTGTGTACATTTTTTTCAATATTCATAACAATACAACACCCATCCTTCGTACTAATACACAAATTTAACTGAACCAGTCCAAATAGCGATACCTGGGCTTTGGTCTGGCTTCGGTCGATACCGAGTACTGATTCGATACCCGTGTATAATTAATAAGCTGTGTGGAAGTGACTGGGATCATTCTTTTAAGTGTAAGGCAACATCAGGCTTGACTTAAACATTGCTTTCCTAACTTTGTAAAACAAAATGTAACAAATAAATAGATATAAATTTACTGAATTATTTATTATTAAAATAATAAATCGTACACCAGCAACTTGGTAAAAAATCTTCAAAATTAAAAGGAATTACAATTCAAGTGTAAACCTTTTAAATGCAGCATCAAATTAGTCAAAATTTAAAATTCCAGTATATAATGTATATACTGTAGTATATAAACATAGAATTAAATAGTTCGCCCCATTGTCACTAGGGATGCACCGATACCGATATCGGGACGATACAGACTCAAATAGCTGGATTGTGTATCTGTGAAAATGGGGCTGATCTATATTATATACTTTTACTTTTTAATTCCTGTTTAAGATATCGATATCGGTGTTTGTGCATTCCTACTTTTTTCATCAACATACTTTGAGACATAAACTTTTTTCTATAAAACTATTTTTTTTTTTTTAAATTTAGCAAAGTAAGTCACTTTTCAATGAGTGGAAACACAAAATGCCAAAGCGATCAATCCAACATTTGGCGAGACACTTCGGTCTTGGCTAAAGTGCTGGACTGGCCGCCCAACAGACAGGCCAACATTGCCATAAATAGAGCCAATAATGAAAATTATAGCGGAGCAAAAATATGCAAGACATTTGAAAATACACAGATCATTTACAGCTTCACAGGAGTGGAGCATAGAGGTAAAAAGCTCATCAAGACAAGCTCTTGAGCCAGGAAAAACAGTCTGCCTCAAGGAGAATCTGTTCCACTTTGTATCTTTAATAGAGGAATGTGAGTTAAGCACTTATTATATTCTGTAGTCAAACCTCACCTGACCCGCCAGATGGTTTGTTACACAGAACCATCTGAGAAGCCGTCATTGGAAACTGTTTGGAGGAGGGCAGGCACTTTCAAAAAAATACTTGGCAGGTGATTCGATGAACCATCTGTCAATCAAACTAATGAAAGCAAAACATTGCCCTCAGTGCCGTTCTTTGCTCTTCTTTCAATGAAGAAGTACTCTCCAATTCTGATATAACTGATGCTGTTGCAGCATCTACGTTAACTTCTTCAGGAGCCGCCATTGTTGTTTAGAACAAACAGTCACCTTTCTGTGTCGTCTCACACTATGGTCTCACCGGGTCTCACCGGGTCTTACCGGGTCTCACCATCCTAACCACCTAAACCACGCCCGTAGCTGCCAATAGCTCCTCACAGGACGCTTATTGGTCCGTTGGAATTGATTTTCGCGTGACATTTGATCCCACAATTGATCTTAAGTCAAACCATGAACCCCATACAATTTAGAAATTTCCAATAATTCGGATTAATAACAGTATGTCCCCAAACACATGCATTTGCACTAATACAACACTTTCCTATACCTGATTCCAATTGATGCTATGTTTTGATTACATGTTCCTTTAAAGCTAGGGTTGGTAATCTTGAGAAACTAGCAAGAGTAGAGTAGTAGCTAGATTTAAAAAACATTTAATTTTTAAATTATCCTACTGAAAAACCCAGCCAAGTGTTGCCAACTCTTTTCCAATGACAGTATGTGCCCAACTATTTTTTGGCATGTCGCACTAGCCAGGCTAGCTGTTTCCCCGTTTCCAGTCTGTATGCTAAGCTAAGCTAACTAGCTTCTGGCCTTAACTTCATATTTAACGAACAGATATGAGTATGGATCTTTTCATGGCAATCAAGCAAAAAATGTATTTCCCAAAATATTGACTATTCCTTAAGAGCTAGGGTAATGTTGAGAAACTAGCGAAAGTACGCTAAATTTAAAGAAAATATCTAAACGACAAACCCAGCCCAGTGTTGCTGACTCTTTTCCAATGAAAGTAGCCAGCAGCATTAGCTCCAAAAGTTGCTAAATATAGCGACGAAGTTGTCAAGTCAGCAACACTGACAGTCCATCCATTCGGGTCCATTCAGCCCCTCCCCCAAAATTATCATAATGAACGTAAACAACAAACATGGCTGTTGTTAGTACTCACAGCTGTCACACATAGCAGCTTGTAGAAGACTCTGGTAATGCGCAATGAGTGCATTTCATTCGGGACAAATCCTGCGACAGCCACAGATACCGGATAGTCAGAGCATTTGATTCATTGATTGCTGTCGGGATGTAAAAATTTCAACAAATAAAACAAAAAAATGTTTTTGAAGAACATTACGTACTCTAGCTTTAAATCGCACAAGTAACACAACATTAAAACTCAAAAACTCAATCAAGCACCATGTCGTGGTCCTAGAACGACACAGTAATTCTCAACCACGATTTAAGACCTTCTTTATAAGTCATTTCCTGTCAGATGGAGGGAGAATTGTCCTGGCTTACTTGTGTTTAATTTTCTGTGTGGGAGATGCGTGTCTCAATCTGGTGTTTAACACTAATTGAATAGAGGCTGTATTTAATAAAGATGTTCCTGCCTTCGCAGAAAAGAACAGAACATTCCAAAGTACCAAGGAGGAGCCCGAGGCTCTTCTATGATACCCTGCGTGTTTATGTGTGTGTGTGTGTGTGTGTGTGTGTGTGTGTGAGTGTGCTGGTGGGCGTATGTGTGTGTGTGAGCTAGAGCTGTACAATCTGTACTCTGTCAGGTATTAGACCTATGTACAGTATGCACATCGACCAGGTGGTAACTTCTCTCTTTCTTTTTCTGACAATCCTCCCAATCATTAAAGATGCAATCACTCCACTCTGTTTATCTCCGCCTCTTCATTCTCTCTCATTTATCTGGTCGCCTACAGCTAAGAATTATATTTATCAGTGGTTCATCTGTCGACTATCTTTCAGATGAATCGATTGGGTATAAATGTCAGAAAATAGGGGAAATATCCATCATAATTACCCAGAACCCAGGGTAATGTCTTCAAATGTCTTGTTTTGTCCAACCAACCGTCCAAAGCCCAAAGACATTCAGTTTAGATTGATATAAAACAGAGAAAAGCAGCAAATCCTCACATTTGACAAGTTAGCCTCAGCAAACGCTCATCAGCTTTCCTTGATATATGACTTTTGACTGTTAAGAAGAATATAAAAATGAATGTTGATTAATATTAATATAAATATATCAATCAATATCAACATAAGCTGGGGTAGGCAGTTCATTTTTGGCATCATTGGGCAAAAATTCCATAATAACCTTTCAGCATATTGTTATTAAAGTGGTAACCCGGGGTCGGCATGTTTCTTGTTTTTATGCCAAAATTTGAAAATACAGCCCTGTCCTAAGCCCCTCCAACCAGACGAGCACGGGAATGTGCACACGTTTCATACATTACACTGTACGACCACGAACGTAGAACTTTCAAACACCATCCCGATTGTGATCCTGATGCCGTTATATAGCGGCAATTCTATGAGAACTACCGTCCTGTTTTCTTTGCAGACTTGTGGGTTCAGAAAAGCCCTATGAGATGACATACTGTGATTCGGGGCTCTAGCAAGATACAATATTGCCAAAGCATTTCAGAGATGGAGAGAAAATGTTGCTTATAGTTTAGCTGTCTGCTAACCGTAGCCATCAGAAGGCTAAACTATTAAGGCCCTGACACATCATCAACCGTTGGACAGTTTGGGGCCGTCGGTGAGCGTCTGTCGGCCTTGTTTTTGTGGTATGTCCCGCACTGTTGGCTCTAGTCTGCCTGTGTCGGAGTTTTTTCGGCCAATTCGGCATGTTGAATCGCCGGCGGTGCCCGTCGTTGAGAGAAATCATTCTGATTGTCCGTTCAGCTTCAACGAATCAGTGCACCAGAAGAGAAACAGACGTGAGGAAAGCAAGCCAACGAGTAAAGTCAAGAGGAAAAACACAGGATGATCTCATCTGATCATTCCAACACACGGATATTTTCACAACCACATGGCCATCTGCAATGAAGCTAAGTGGTGAGTGAGAGTGGCGTGAAAATGATCAGCAAATGTCGCTTTGTTTCATGTACGTGTCATAACAATGGCTTGTATATCTGCTGTCCTCGGTCTTCCGGTTTAATTTTTTGAATGACGAATACAGAATACCACGACCACACACAGGCGGTTAGCAAAAGGCTAAACTATAAGTACCACTTTCTCTCCATCTCTGAAACGCTTCACCGATATTGTCAGACTCCCTTTTTTGATAACTCTTTTTTTCTTTTTGGGTTGCTTTGCAGTGTAGGCAGTTGTTGCCATAGCAACTTTTCCTGCAGGATAAACAGGAACGGAATCCAGGCACTCCAAAATCTTAGTACAAGTGACAACGAGGTATTTATTATATATATAATTAATTTCCTGCATGATATTCCGCCGTTGAATTCACCATCTGAAGGGACGTGCATCTGCATTTGTAGAAGGACATTACTCTCTCTGAAATGACCTGTGATTGGCCAAAATCTCCCATCACGATTAGATTTTTTAAAGCCTGAAAACAGAGCCATGTGGAGGTGCAGAAGTCTAGTTATCTCTCAGAATACTTGAATTACAATATGCTGAAAGGTTATTATGGAGTTTTTGTCCAGTGACGCCAATAATAAACTGCCTACCCCAGCTTTAATTAATAAACAGTGGTTATAACCACTGCCCCTCTGTGCTGCCCTACTTCCAGGCTAATGCATATAAACCAAACTAAATTACAGAAATCTGATTTAAAGCGTTAGAACTTTCAAGGCTATTTACAATGTACCTTACATTTCAAGAGCCATTTGATGTCTGGTGCTGTCTTTTAGCTGTTTAGTGTAGCTGGAAGTAGACAGGATTATTCTATTAACTGGCTTACTGTCCACAACATGGATGCACTAGAGCAGATTTACTGAGCCTACTGCAAATTACCATCAGGGCAGCATCATTTTTCATCACCACGTTTTCAATTTAGCAACATAGCTGATGTAGACTGGCACAGCCGCATACTCAGGCCTCTTTATTTCACAGTACAAAATAATTTTGGTGCAGAACTATATATCGATTAGTCGATTAATCGATCTACAAAAAAATTAAAAACAAATTTCGACAGTGTGCAACATTTAGGGGGATCTATTGGCAGAAATGAAATATAATATAATAAGTATATTTTCTTTATGTCGATGTATAATTACCTGAAAATAAGCCATTTATGTCTACATACATAGCGGGTTCTGTTCATGGAGACGGCCGCCATGTTTCTACAGTAGCCCAGAACGGACAAACCAAACACTGGCTCTAGAGAGGGACATTTGTATTTTCACATTTTCAGTTCAGCCACCGTAGTTCTCCTACACACTTGGCACACGAGAGAAGTTTCAGTTGGTTGCAATCTGCAACATCACCGCTAGATGCTTACACACTGCATCTTTAATCATTTCAGTAATTTTTAAGCAAAAATGCCAAAAATGTGCTTGCTGCAGCAAATCGAATGTTACTACTTGCTGGTTTTCTAAGTACGTTTGAGTTTTTTTAAATGTATTTCCCTAGTAACCACTTTTATTGACTGCCAAACAACCTGCCTTTTTATTGTTTTTATCTATTGCACCGTTTTATCTCTGTTGAAATTGAACCTCAGTTTTGTCTTGCTTTTGTTTGGCCTCACTGTTTGGCTTTCTGTTGTTATATTGCCTTGTATCCTGCTTTTGCTTGCTATGTCTGTCAAAGCACTTTGTAAACTCTGTTTTTAAAGGTGCTACATAAATAAAGGTATTTTTATTATTATGTAAGAACTGTTGTGCAGTAAGCCTGTCGCCCAATGTGAGCTCGATAGGCCCCCCGGTGATCCTGCGCAGGATAAGCAGATATGGATATGGATGAATGCTACTTTGGCCTTGTTAAAATTGTCAATTTCTCTAGCCGAGGAGGGCGGCAGTGTCATCTCTTGATCTTTTTCTTGTTTTATCCAAGATAAGCTCATATTGATAAGATGAGCCTTTATTGATAAGATGAGCCGTTATTGAGCTCCAGAGGGGAAATTCAGGTGTTGCAGCAGCACAAGGACAGGAATAGATACAGATACATAGGAAGGGTAAACAATAAATAAGTTCTATGAAATTAAAAACAGAAATAAAAATAAAAACTATATATAGTAAACTAACGAGGGTCGGCTATCAGTCAGAAAAAAAAATTCTAAATTAGCATCCCTTGTCCGCCCGAACAGAGACAACTATTTTGGCTCATCTTTACTCGTCGGGGAATAATGAACAGAGATTTCGCCATCATTTTTGTTGTCAATATTTTTTCTCATTTACGCTATCGTTAAAATTTTAACATGAATAATAAAACTAATCAATGGAATACTGTGTAATGAAAACTATTCATTGAAGCCCTACGTTGGTATAGAGGACAGAACCTGCCAAAATCAAAAATAAAATAATAAATGACCTGATAAATAAATAAATACATGAATATGTCATTAAATATAGCAAAAATAATATTAAAAATAAATGTTGCCATTAATTGATTGATAAAATGTGACATTTCCCGGCAGTATCGGCCTGAAGGTTCCCACTTTGAACAAACTAAACCTCGAGGAGGAGACTGACAGTGGGTCGACACAAAACAGTTCAGCATCAGGCGGCTGGCTAGCATATAGTCCATCTATGCACTCTGAACTATATGCTCTGACCCCATGATGACACACGTTGCGTGACAGCCCCCTCAATTGCATAATGAGGCAGAAATCCATAAAGAAAAGTAAAAAGAAATGTGTAAAGAAATGTATAAAGAAAAGAATATAGAAGTTTGGGGAAATAAATAAGGGGTGAAATGCAAAGGGAAAATCGTGCAGAAATAAATTAATAAATAAATGCAAAAACACATTAAAAAAATACATGCATTTAAAATATATATATATATATACTGCATATATATATATAATAAATAAAAAAAATGCAAAAACAAATTAATAAAAATAAATGCAAAAATAAATTAATTAATTAAGAAAATAATGCAAATAAATACATGAATAATAAAAGGCAAAATGAAACCGAAGAGTAAATGAATAAGGGAATTAATACAAAGTTAAATAAATAAAGAAGCAAATTAAAACAAAAATCAATTTATGTCACATTTTATCAATTAATTAATGGCTATATTTATTTGTATTCTTATTTTTGCTACATTTAATGACATATTTATTTATTTATCGTGTCATTTATGTATTTATTAATTTATTTATTTTTTATTTTGGCAGGTTCCGTCCTCCATACATTGTGGATAAATGCCATCTGAATTGTATAAGCATCTACAAACTTGCAGCAATCTTTAGTGAATCAATCCTTCACTTACAACTGTACATAGTGTTCAAATAAACAGCTTAAGCGGGAGTATGTAGGTAGACATTAATGTACAAGTAGAATTGAATTAGTGTACAAACTCAGTATTTATAAACTGGATAGATGACTCAAAGCCCCTCCTCCTACATGTCTGTGACGTCGGCAGGCCGTGGGACCTCAGGGACCGGGGCAGAGGCTGCCTCCACAGCCCCTGTTATGTAACTGATTTCCCTCAGACTGAGGCAGGCAGGGGGCGAGAGACTGGTTTTCTTCCTGTCTCCTCCTCCTCCCCCTTCCTCCTCACCTCACCTCCCCCCTCCACCCCCGCTCGCTATACATTAAGCCTCAACCTCAGAAAACCAGGACGCTGCCTTGCAGCAATGAGCTATGGGAAAATGGAGGGGAGGGGGAGGAGGGTGTTAGGAAGGGACGTCAAAAGAGGTCACGTCTGGCTGCGGGCAGAGATTATAGCTTTGTTTGTATGTATATATATATACACTGTATACATACATGTAGTATTTTTACATGGACTTTCTTTGGTTTTGTCATTCATTCCAGCATTTATTCTTTAATTTCTATGTTAGAGAAATCCTAACAGTTGCCTCCCAAACGGATTTTAATTGCATTTTTAACATTATTTAGCCTCTTAGGATTTCATAAGTATTGTGTCATTGCTTGTAAAGCTGTTTAAAAAAAATTCCACTCAGACAAACTGCCTTTCTTCCAAGAAAACAAGTCTGAGGGAAAGGACTCATAAAGACTAATAAATCTTTGAAACATTCCTGAAAACTAATAAAAAACCACAAGCTACCAAAATCAGAACTGGGTTACTGGGGGAAACTCTTGTAAACACGGAGAGTGCTTCCGGGGTAATTTTATGTAAGCCTGGCCTCTGCACTCTAGGGAAATATTATTTTTGGTTCCATAGTCATTCCTGTTGTGTGCTTATATGAGAGTTTTCCTTCTTGCCCGTATCTCCGGGAATTTTCCATATGAAAGCATCACGTGTACTTTGGACTTGTTTGACTGGATTTGAAGATTTAACACAAAAAGACAAATGAGTCATGGCGTGTCAAAAATGTCATGTCTCCTCCAGCTGAGGGAACATTATATTCACTCACAAATAAAACATGGAGTGACAGTGTGAAAAGTTGAGCGTGATGCACGCTGCAGGGTAGAACAACCTTTACTGTAGCGTGTTGTGTGTAGACCAGTGATTCTCAAAGTGGGGGTCCGTGGCACTTTGTCAGGGAGTCTGCGAAATAATTTGCTATAAATTATAAAATTGTGCTGTATTATTAAAAAAGGTGCTGTCAAATAAGCCAAGCTAAAGTGACATCTGACTACAAAGCACATGGAATATCAGGGCAAAACTTTCTGTTTATCACTATCAAACAGGGCTTGAGGTTGACAAATTTTAGAATACAAATAGTTCTAATGGCATCTAAGAGTACAAATGGTAGTAAGCATTAATCGGTGTTAAGATTATAAAAGGGTCCTTGGAAAATGTTCTCCCCTTTAAGGAGTCCCTGCCCCCAAAAAGTTTGAGAACCCTTAGTGTAGGCTCTTAAGGTGAAGTGTGGGAAACTACTCCCACTTTATCGTGACCCCCCTGCACACTGCTCTGACGCCTGTCACCTACCTTAACCCTGGGTGTCTTCAACTGCAGCTCCGGGCCCAAGCTGAGTCATAGGATCACACCTGATGGTGGTCCACCAATGAAGCAGGTGATGTTGCCCTCATCCTGGAATCAAAATGTCAAAAAAAATAAAATAATGAACAACACATCCCTTTCTTGTAACCATGTCTTTTAAACACACACAATGCAAAGACTCCTGGCAATATATGTGCAACTCCAATACATGATATCACACACCACGCCTGTAGGTGCAGCTATAAGGCTGGAAGTCATAATCTGCGTTCTATGGATATTTCGCAATTTGTTGTTCCCAAAGTATGAACTGAACTGGGAAAGATAGCTTTTAGGTTTTTGGCACCTACTGCTTGGAATAATGTACAATCTGATCTTCAACTATCAAAACTTAGTTATACCTTGAATGAGTTTAAAGCTCTGGTGAAATCGCTGCAGTCCAGATGTGCAAGTGTTTTGTATGAGCAAGTTTGAATGTTGTTGTTTTTTTGTGTTGTCTGTTACTTTCACTGTAACTGTCTTGCTGCTATCTTGGCCAGGTAAAAAAGATCTTTCATCACAATGGGACTAACCTGGTTAAATAAAGCACAATAAATAAATAGGCTGAGAAACCCACATTTTCATATTTCATCCTGTTATATGCATGATTCATATTAAAAGTCTCCAGGAGCATTTCAAGCATACTTTGGCACACTTTTTGAACACACACACACACACACACACAGTCAGACCTACTTGGCTATGTCACAGCAGAGGAATGTGACACATTGGGAGGGCCACACACACACACACATATATAAGTACACACATACATGGCAGCCTATATATGCTGCTGCCTATATGTTGGCAGAAAGCCCTATCTCTGTACCTTCCACCGATTCCCTCTTGGATAACGTCTCACGCAGCCCGAGTCTGCACAGCCATATAGGGCAGAGAGAGTGTAGGTTAACAGGTTTCCTGTTGCGTGGTTGTGAGAGATATATAGTTGCGACCTTAAACCGGTGCACTTTGGAGCTACCTGAACCCAGGTGCATCAATATAAACCACAGTAAAAAGGCAGCACATGCAGGTCAAACATGCAGTGAGACGTCCTTAAAGGGCACACAGAGTTAAAGAGCTGCAGGACAGTGACTATGAGGATTTGCATTGAGCTATAATGTACAGTAGAGTACAGTAAAGCAGGCCCGGGTTGACATGAGGACAGCACTCACGTTGCACCGCCGCCCCATGTAGAAGAAGCCTTTCCACTGTATGTATCTACGCTACAAAATGTACACACACTCACCAATGCTCGACTTGTGATACAAAACCGCCTCCTGTGCCGTCAACATAAAGCCAAGGGAAACAAGGAACAAGCCGGGTTTGACACGTGAAGAGAAAGCAGAACAAATAAAGATAGAAGCCGAGTCCAGCCAGCCAGCCGGTGGTGGTGGTTTGTTAAAGCCTCTCGGTCGGTGAAGCGGTGAAGCTAACGCTCCGCGGTGGTAGCCCCCCTCTCAGTCCGCGGTCAGGTGCGAGGAGACGGGAGCGCCGTGTCTGTCAGGGACTGCCAAAGCCATGGCCACCACGGTCTAGCACCAGCAAAGGGAAACTCTACAGCGTTTATTAGCTGTGCTGTTCTGTGTGCTCGGTCCTCCTCCTCCTCCTCCCCCCCCCCCTGCCTGCCTGTATACAGTACGGGTGAATGCGGGTCAGGAGAAGAGAAGCGGAGCTGCTGAGAGCCGAGTAGAGAGAGAGGTGGTGGTTCATTAGGAGAGGCTCCGCAGCGCCCTCTACCGGCCGCAGGAGGAGCACTGCAGCCGGGGAGAGGTTGCATAATCCTCCTGGAGAGAGCCTGGAGGATTAAAGGGGAATGACACCCAGTTTACAACAGTGACATTCAATGGCAACATAAATGGTGGGAAAAAAAAGGATTCACATTCATGTACAGCTAAATACTGCACTCAAGTACAATTTGTGGTACACTTTCACTTTTTTGGTTATTTATTTATGTATATTATATTATATATATTTTGTATGTATATTATATGTATATTTATAATACTCTGAAAGCACACTGTTTACTTTTGACACTTTAAAGAGGCTATAATTAACAATAATTATTATTATACATAATACAAATAATAATAATAATAACATTTCTTAATTTTATCAACAGTGTATCACATTCATATACAGCTAAATACTGCACTCAAGTACAATTTGTGGTACACTTTCCTTAATTATTTTCATTTTATGCTACTTTATACTTCTTTTTCACTAGTTTCAAGTTTATTTGTCATATGCATTTTAAAGTACAGTGTACAGTGAAATGCAATGAAATGCATTTTACCCTGGCTCTCTCTCTCAGCCCTTAAAATCTATAAATAGTACACTTGATAAATACTACAATAAATGAGACAATACCTGAGAATAAAATTATAATTTATATATATATTTTTTTATGAGAGTTACAAGTTATTTTAACATGGTCATGGGGCATATATATTGTATATTTGTATTCTGGAGGTATCGTTCCTATGCAGAGGGTAGTTTAGTTTAGTTTATTGACTACATTGAGGGCGTTTTATATTTTAATAATTTATTTATTTATTGTGTTGAGTTGAATGTGCTACTTCTTTTGTACTGTAATTACCTCGTGCCTTTTCTACCTTTTTTCTTTTCTTGAAGCTGACTCGGTGTAAACTGCTCAGAATTCCAATGTACTTATATTAGGTGCAAATGGCAAATAAAACTCTTGAATCTTGAAAACAACCTAAAAACATCCATTTTACCCTGGCTCTCTCTCAGCCCTTAAAATCTATAAAAAGTACACTTGTTAAATACTACAATAAATGTCAAGACAATAAATGAGAATAAAATGATAAAACAACCTAAAAACATCCATAAAACCATCCACAGCTCTGCATTCACTTAGTGCTACTGTTCAGTAGTCTGACCGCCTGAGGGTAAAAACTGTCCCTGAGGCGAGAGGTCTGAGCTCTAGTGCTCTGTATGCGCTTCAATGATGGGAGATAAGAGAAAAAGAGAAAAGAGTATATACTGGATGACTTGTTTCCTGCACTACATTTCAGACAGGAAAAAAGTACTCTTTAATCCAGCTCTTATTGTACTTTTACTCCACTAAATGTACCTTTTAAAGCTGTAAATACCAGTTAATGTTAGGTACAAAACATATAACATTTTTCTTATAAAATATGATGAATTGTTAAATATTCATCTTTTAAAAAAAACAACTAAGTAAGTATTAAAGTTAGCTCCACATATGACACAGAATTAAATTGCTGCTTACACATTAATGCAGCAATGATGATAAAATAAAAAATAAAATAATACTCTGAAAGCACACTGTTTATTTTTGACACTTTAAAGAGGCTATAATTAACAATAATTATTATTATACATAATAATAATAATAATACTGTTTTTTAATTTCATCAACAGTGTATCAATGTGAAACAATTTGACACTATGAAAGGGTCAATCAGGTCAATCACTCGCAAACTCCAAATCAAACAATCAAATGAGGGAGCGCTGATCAAATATGAATCAAATATTTTCAGAAACATCTTCTAGTATACTGTTTAGCTGTAAAATGAGAAAGTTTGCTCCGGCTGGTGGGCGGTGCTTGGTATTTCCTCAACAGATCTCAAACATGGCTGCCGGCTCACAAACTTTCTAATTTTACAGCTAAACAGTACACTATAAGATGTTTCTGAAAACATCTGAGGAGAGAAATAGGCATTACAGTAACAGAATATTGATTCATATTTGATCAGCGCTGCCTAGTTTAACCATTTAATCGGATTTCGCGAGTGACTGACAGCTGCTCAGAGACGGCAAGGCTTCAGCTCAGCTCTGATTGGTTGTTTTCCTCCGGTCAGTGAAATCTTGCAGATACCATTAGGAGCACCGGAGGACACAGAGGCACATGATTTTTTTCAGGTTATCTGTCTCATGTGCTACTGTCAGGATGTAGTGACCGTTTTATAAAAATAACTTTTTTTTTATTATATTTGCTCTAATTCTACGCACTGCTGCTTTAAATTAAGGATTTCAAGAATTCCCCCTCCACTGTACTAAATGTGCCAATATTTAAAAATACTTTACCTCAAGTAAAGGTCAGCCCCTCTATAACTAGTAATGCCAGCTGTAAAATGAATGCACAAGTGAAAAGGTACACTGTGTCCCTCTGAAATGTAGCGCAGTAGAGCAATTATTGATTAAAGTGGAAGTGCTTGAGTAAATGTATAACTGGGGACTTCTGCGTAACTGAGCTGACGATGAGGTTAAAAATGAACTTTTTAGTGAGACAAAGGAAAAGGAAAGCTACAGAAATTAACTTGACAGAGATGAAGCAAGCGGAAGTGAAATGAAGCGGAGGTCACTTAATGTGAGTGTTGCACAGAGGGGCTGTCTTCAAATATGAATTGTTAAGTCAGAGCTTTTTGTTTGTCCTGGATGAATGAGAACCAGCCACGAGCTATCTGTTGTAGTGTTAGCCCTGGGCTGAGATGCAAATGTGACAAGCGTTACTTGGGGGGAATATGGAGGAAGAAACTGAAGTGAAGTGGGATCTGGGATCTGGGGCCCTTAAGATGATAGGTGTCAGGCTTGTTTCTCATCATAGCCTTGCTAATAAAGGCCTCCTCTCTTTCTTTTTCTGTGCAGTTTGCTGGTTTCTGCTCCTCCCTGGCTTGAGAGTCAATTTCAGTGATAAATACTTTTACACAAGTACAGTTTTGAATGCAGCAGGGCTTTTACTCTGAAATTACAGAGTATTTCGACCTTTGCGTCAGTAAAGGATCTGAAGACCTCATTTTAGGGCTGTCAAAGTTAACACTAATTCGCTTTAACGGCACTAATGTTTTTAACGCATTAAGGCAACTTATGCATCATATGAAACTAATAATAAATATAGTAATAAAGTAATAAATATATACATACATTTGCATAAAGCAAGCATATTTGCCCACTCCCATGTTGATAAGAGTATTAAACACTTAACAAATCTCTTTTTAAGGCACATTTTGAACAGATAATAGATGTGCGATTAATTCATTGATATTATCTTATTACCAAGTGATTACTGTGTAAGCAGCTATGTTAGCCGGTAGAGGTGAAGCTACATTTGACTACTTTATATACTGCTGGGTAGTTTAATCTACACCAATAGATTATTATTCTATAAACTGATCATATTGTTTGTATTGGGTTTATTGTATATATGATTTTTTTTGTATATTGTTTGAAATCAAATGTTTTATCTTTTTGTGTCAATAATAAACATAATATAACATACATAATAGGTAAATCGTAAATATGCAAAGTCACCAGTAATATGGTTGTCAGACAAGTATAATTTTCCTCACTAAAATGTAGTGTAGTATAAGTATATATACTAAGTATAAAGTAGCAGAAAGTGGAAATACTCAAGTAAAGTACAAGTACCTTGAAATTATACTCGAGTAAATGTACTTAGTTACTTTTCACACCTGAAAATCAATGACATTTTCATCTGTCTACATATCTGTCCATCGATAAATAAATAAGACCAGTACGTTTCTTTTTCCTGTGCATCAGTGCTTTTTATTGCAATAATACATCTGCATGTTGATATATATATTTACACACACACACACACCCTCACACACACACATATCATCAATGGTCAGAACAAAACAAGAACTTTGGACAAGAAGCACTAAAACACATGACATGAGAGAAACCCCACAAATTAACCACCGACTGTCTAAACCTAGCTTCAAAAACACACACATGCTCACATTCAAAAGCACATTCTGCCACCACCCACACACACACACACTCACACACACACACGCTCTGACACACCAGACACATGCAGCGTTTGGTTCCTCACACATGCACACGAGCAGACAAAAAAAAATAAAAATGCTGAGATAAGTACTAAAGTTTTTTTGTTTTTGAGTCGATGTTAAAAGTGTAGAATATATATCTTTTATAATCTTTAACACTGATGATGCCGTAGCTACTGTACTGTACGAAACACAGACAGACAGGCCAACAACCCAACATTTACTTTCACTATTACAGTCACCTGGTAAAGTCAACATCTCCGGATCAATAGGGAAGAAGAATCATACTGATATACTTTAGACTTGAGACAGATCGTTTAAATTATTCTCATACTGTATTTTGTCTATATATACTATGTACAGAACATGAACGAGTTACATACTGTATATTTAAAGGGTTTACATTTACACATGGAACATTGTTTTTATAGCCACTACATATTCACTAAAAGCCTCTCATAGATTCAAATCTTAAATATTCAAATGGCTTGGGGAGTTGTGTCAGTTGTTTTCTGTTTGTTCTGCTTGTGAGGATACATATCGTACTAACAATAACTATCTTTAGCAGGACGAGGGATATGCAACGAATACGACAAATACGATACCTGAAAACATACATGGCTCTTTTTTTGGGTTATTTTTCCGCACGATGCACAAAACAGCACTTTTTTTTTTACAATCATCTATTGCAATTTCTTTACAGACAACAGACTTTTTTTTTAAACAGTACGACTTCCAGTAGTTTGCTGTGATATGTCGATAAGTAAAGTTGATGGCGATGGAGAGGAGGAGGAGGAGGGGCGGTGATACGGTGATATTGCCTACGGAAGCATGCTGAGATAATTTGTGTGTTTCCTCTCTTTGACCAGGTGTTTGTTTATAGACGGACGGACGGATTGATGGACAAGAGGGAGGTCTTTTTTTCTTCTCCCCCTCTTCCTCATTTTGTCCAATGGGTGGCATGTTGGTTGGTGAGATGCTTGCTTCACTCCTCCGGGCCCCTCTATTCGTAGAAGCTGCGATCACTAGAAAGAGGAAAAAAAAGCAGAAGAGGAGTTGTTTCAGTTTCCTGTTGATTGTGTTGCGTTACTTCCCCCCTAATATGACTCCCCTTTGAAGAGGGCCCCTACTCACACAACACCAGCACAACGCTGGGCGGTGTCTTGAGTAAAACAAAAAACCACGAGCAGGATTTAACCGGCTATAAGACAAGAAGAGAGCCACAATATAGCACCATCACTCATTGATCTTTTGAGACTGATGCACTCTTCATATTGTGTACGAAGGGTCGCCATAATACAATCACACCATCCTCCTACACACCATCCAGAAATAGTGTTTAAAAGATTTCATTGGCTTTCACTCAGTCATCTACTCTGGGATTTCCACCAGGGGATGGCCAGGTTAGGGTTGCACCAGCTATTCAGTGTAAGTTTGTGTGTAAAGTCCCTCCTAAGTTCTTAGAAACAACTAAGTAGTTTCAAGTCATTTCTTAAATCAGATTGCACATATAAAACTCAAGAAATGTCTTATGCCAGGTTCATGTCATATGGATTGTAGACTTGGGAAAGATTCCTATGTTAACTTGTTCTAGCTATACCTACGGAAAGAAATGCACTGTAATTCGTATATATATATATCCCACAAAATAAATTTGTATGTAATCCATTTAATCGTAAACCAAGAAGTATAAAAATGCTGCTACAAATGCTATGTAGGGAGGAGGTCGGGGTGGATGAAAAAACAACGGACACTGAGTGAAACCAGAAGTCAACGTTTCAGTCATCAACCATTATCTTTTTAAACCTTGCTAAATAGTTTGGTTGCCTAAACCTAACCAAGTTGTTTCCTGTGAAGATGGAAGTTTATTTTGAAAGACTGTATGCATGTCACGAGTGGAAATTGCGTCACGTGCAGTGGGCAACCTCAGGGTCTGAGAAGTGAAGCCAATGTGGAAGTACCTTAAACTTGCATTCTTTCTAACAGCCAGCAGGGGCGACTCCTCTGGTTGCAAAAAGAAGTCTGATTGTATAGAAGTCTATGAAAAAATGAGCCTACTTCTCACTTGATTTATTACCTCAGTAAACATTGTAAACATGAGTTTATGGTCTCAATCGCTAGTTTCAAGTCTTCTTCAATACAGCATGATGCTCATTTAGTAAATTATGGTCCTATTTAGAGTATATTAGACCATAAAGCAGGGGATGCTTTAGGGCATTAATTAAATTATTCAATTTAGTGATGCGTTAATCTTAATCTTCATTATCTTTCAACTACACTTAGTTTGAACTTATGAAGAGCTGGTGCAACCGACTCCTGAAAGCTGTACCTTAAGAAGCAGGACTGAAAATTATATTAAAAATATAAAAGCTCAAATATGCAAAAAAAAAAACACTCTGTCACACTGTCTTAACACTCCATAGAATCACTTATGTTCAGAAATGAATACAATTGAGCTATAATGATATGTGAGTCATAAAATAGCTTGCAACAGTAAAATAATGATGGAGGGGGAGTAAAATGCAATGCTTGCATGACATTTGGAATGTCATGTTATATAAATGTAATAATTATTATGAATGATAATGTCAGCTGTAGGGGCAGATTTATATTATGTAAAGCTACTTCCACACTAATACGTTTTTGTTTTTAAACACATAACTTTTGCTACGTTTATTCCTAGCGTCCACACTACTCCGGCATTTTTTAACCCCTAAAACGGAGACGTTTGAAAATGCTGCCAACCTCGCTTTAGTTTTAAAACTCCAGGGTTGCGTTTTAGTCTGGACGGACAGAAATGGAGCGCTTTGGAAACGATGATGCAGACACCCACATCTGCTTCTTGATTTGGTCTTATCAAGTCATGACGTGTCCTTCCCTGATTCATCACATCCCATCAAGTGAACAAACGATATCAGCCTCGACCACCAGTGGTTAATTTCAACATGGATGAGGAGTTACAAGCGTTGCTGACCTTATGGTCTATATGCTAGCAGCTGTTGTGCATTTAAATTCTGCATTAATACTGCCTACATGCACAAGGCAAGCAATTATTCGAACACACAGCATCAATTCCCGTGTCCGACGCTGCTTCCCGTTTACACCGGCAAACGCTTGCTCAGTGTACGTGAATGGTCATGTGATAGGCGTTTTCAGGCGTGGTTGATGTATAGACGGAGATTAATTCTGAAACGGCCCTAAAACGCTCGTCTGGACAGAGATCGTGTTTGTTTTAAAACGAAAAAGTATTAGTGTGGGTGTAGCCTAAGATACACTGGGTGCACAAATTTTACCAGTCCATGTAATGTATGTATTTTGCTATTGAAAGAGATGTGGAGATGGAGGGGCAAAGAGCTGGTCAAAGACAAGCGAGACTAAGCACTGGTGCTCTGTCCAAAACCCTCAATTGTTTTACTAATACAACCTTTATCAGTCTGATATATGACCAGTAGCTATTGTGGCTAACCACAGTGGCAACTGTTAGCCAAAGTGGCATAGTCTTGCTTTAAACTTTGAACTGAGTGAGACATGATTGTACAAAAATTTTAAAAAATGCACCCTCATCGTAAATGTTTCACATGTAAAATGCTCTGTTCACACTAAAACACCATTACAACAGTTATCTGAAGCTGCTACTGCAATCAACATCCTACAGCAGTAAGAAAATAAAGGTGTAGTTCTACTTTAAAAGCTAATCTAATAGCTATCTGCTACAGGTTTTGCACTCCTAACCTTCAGGCACTATAGTCTCATTGCCTTGCTGTTGACCTTACCAGTGCACAGCGAGAGCGACCAACACCTTAAATTCGGATTTGATCGCCTTCGTTCAACCTGGTGATTGCAAAATAAAGCCGTTAAGGTCAATAGTTGGTGACAGCCTTTCTTCTGCACTGTTAGAACTACTCCGTGTGCAGTGTGGAAATACAAGAATGTATATTCTTCAAAATCAATATGTATTCTTGTGACATTACTGAGCTTGTTCAAAGTACATTCTGTCAATGATGTGTATGGAAATATCAATATACATACAGTATAATAGTCTAAAGAAAACAAGCTGACAGGGTAATGAATGAATGAAACATAAAAATGGAAGGAGATGAGAATAAAAGAAAAGGGTTTCAGTTGATGGAAACTGACAAGCAATGAGAGTGATTGTGATCAGTGCAGAGCGATTGTACTCACGCCCCCTCGTCTCTGAGCAGAGTCAGGAACTTGGTCACTCTGTAATCCGGGTCCATCTGGAGAGGAAAGCAGAAGGAGACAGAGACTGAACAGTCTGTTGACAGTACAAACAACCAATAGTACAAATAATCAGCAAAAGTCAATATGTCTCATATCAGGAATCTTCCAGCTGGTGGCTTTGTGGAGGTCCACTAGAGCACAAATAGTAGCTTCACCCACCTTAAAGGAATAGTTCCGACATTTTGGGAAATACGCTTATTCGCATTATTGCCGAGACTTCGATGAGAAGATTGATACCACTCTCACATTTGTCTGATAAATATGTCTACTGTCAGTAGCCGTTAGCTTAGCATAAAGAGAAAAAACAGGGGAAACAGCTAGCCTGGCTCCAGTTTAAAGTATTAAATCTTAAATTAACAAAATCCATCTACCAGTATCACTAAAGCTCACTAAATAATCTGTTACTTATCTAGTTTTTTTAATCTCTAATAAAACCCCAACACATTGTGGTTTTATGTGGGTTTATAAATGCTGGAAGAAGTACTCAGATCTTTTACTTCAAGTCAAAGTAGCAATACCACAGTGTAGAAATATTCTTTTACAATTAATAGTCCAAAAGTACTAGCATCAAAATATACTTAAAGTAAAAAAAAGTATTCATTATGCAGAAATTCTCATTTCTTAATAATATATGTTATTAAATTATAATTACTGATACATTAATATATTATTTTAATGTTGAAGCTGGTAAATGCTGGGCTTATTTTTACTATATATCCTGCCAGGTAGCAGTCAAGTCTTATATTTATCCATAATAAGACATCATAATGTATCTGTTAATTATATTTTGGGGTATTAATCTGAAGCGGCAATATAACTATTAATTAAAGGTACCAAATTAATGTAGTAGTGTAAAAAGTACAGTATTTGCCTCTGAAATGTAGTGGAGTAGAAGTAGAAGTAGCATTAAATGGAACTCAAGTTAAGTACAAGTACTTCAAAATTGTACTTTAAGGAGCAGTGTGTAGGATCTGGTGGTATCTAGTAGTGATGTTGCATATTGCAACCAAATTAAACTTCTCCCGCGTTTCAAGCGTGTAGGAAAACTACTGTGGCTGACGTGAACATGTGAATGACTCCATCTAGAGCCAGTGTTTGGTTTGTCCGCTCTGGGCTACTGTAGAAACATTGCTGTCAGCTCTGTGAAGAGAACCTGCTCCCTATGTAGATATGAACGGCTCATTCTAAGGTGACAAAAACACAACAATTCTTATTTTCAGGTGATTACTGTATACACTAAAGGAAACATACTGATTAATATAATATTCTATTTCTGCCAATAGATCCCCCTAAATGCTACACACTGTTCCTTTAAATACTGTACTTGACTAAATGCACTTCTTGGCCGGGCTGTGAGGTTGTTTTTGAGATAGTGGCCACACTCAGTTTTGCAAATGCCGTTCATGTGTGAAGGGAACCACAACAGGAAGTCAGGAAGTTTCTTAACGTACATGCTCTTAAAGATACATGACAAGACACAGCTTGCACCACAGCCTCTCAGGCTCCTTAAAGATTCAGGTTATGTGAAACCCCAGGTTACAGGTGACTTTAACTAGTAATAACATTTAGATTATTTCAGCAATCCAAAAATTACTGTATTCCCCAATTACCATGCAATTTTCTGTTTTCTTCTTGTTATGTTTTCTATCTAACATGCAACACATCACATCATAGCTTGTGCATGCTGTTTCGTGAGCTGCTTCACTGCTTTGTTGGGTCTTTCCTGTACCTGCAGTGACATCTCGATGAGCACGAGGAGCTTCTTGATGCCGATCCAGACTCGCTTCCCTTTGAGCTGATGTGCGATGCTGGCCCGCTCTTTATCCGTGAAGCTCCCCAGCAGCTACACAGACAACAAAGACTTTAGAATCAAGGTGGAGATTTTCAATAACCTTCAATAACCTTCAAAACCTCCGACCGAAAAGCAAAATAAAGAAGGACTGCTGGTGAAAACATCCTTTTAATCATGTTTAAGCCACTTACATTTCTTCAGTGAATGTAGTTTTTTTCCTCACATACACTAAAGGCTATAGAGTCGGCTCTTTCAAGGCTGTGTGTGCATGAATGTGTGCTCTTGAGATTGGGGGATGGTTATGTATAATGCACCGCAGTAATTCACGAACGAATCGTTCTTGTTGAACGCCTCTCTCTCTCTCTCGCATGTGTGTGTGTTAGTACCTCTAAAGCGTCGACTAGCTGCTCCCCAGTGGAGATGTTGGGGATGTGGATGGTGGTGCTGAAGGCGTCCAACATCTCCATCTCCTGCAGCACATCCTTCCTGCTGGTGGTGCCGATGATGAGCAGCTTCCGGCCCTGCAGGAGGAATAAATGCTCTGTTTTGTACTTTGTTAATTACACCACATGGTACATTCTTCAGTCAATTTCCGTGACGAGTGGAGATTAATGGGCCATTCACAAGCTCAAAAATGGAATACATGTGAGTTTCGACAGCTATAACCACAGGCACAGCGAATTTATTTGGGTCATGGTTAGATATGATCTAATTAAAGAGGGAAAAAACTAAAACAGAATTTAAAAATACAGAGATATCTAGGACTCCAGCTAAATCTAATCATATGTTGATGCAGTAACAAAATAAAAGCAAAACTTATGGGAGAAAACTGAAACAGAAAATAAAATCTTATAGGGTAATATTTTACTATTGCCCGATTATGACATAATATACAGCTGTCATCTTAAAGCTAGGGATCGTAATGTTCTTCAAAAACATTTTTTTGTCCAAAACAGCAATCAATAAATCAAATACTGTGACAAAAAAAACAAATCTGGTATCTGTGTAATAAGCCCATCCAATCATTTAGTTTTGGCCCGAATGAACTCTGACCTTTGGCGGAGCTTTCTTCAGCAGCACCAGCAGAGCCTGGAGCACTAGGTTGGAGAAACGAGGCCCGATGGGGACGTAGTCCAGCAGACGCTCGATATCGTCCACCACCACACAGCTGAGCTGTGACTTATAAGCATCATCAAAGACCTGAAACAGAGCGAGGGAGGGAGGGAGGGAGGGAGGAGGATTGAAGAAATGGTCAAAAGAAAGAGGCAGGGAGTCTGTTGTTGTTTGTTAAAACACACTGCAGCACTTACCTTTTTGATTGCCTGGCACTTGGAGATCTCTGAGTGTCCAATCATCTTGTCTGGAGAGCAGATCTTAATGAAGGGGAACTCCGAGTCCTCTGCAATCTTAGCTGCCAAGGCTGTCTTTCCACTGTGGGGTGGGCCTGGAGGTGTGGGAGTCGAGAGGAGAGGAGGGGTACAATTTACGGGCTGTCGGCATGTGTTTGTATTTGTATGTGTGAAAGCTGGGGTGTCATTTAGTGCAGATGGTCGTTTTCTCTATTTGAATGCATTTTACTTAAAGGAAAACTGGTTTATTTCAACCTGGGGGATTTTCCCATAAATCTGTTTTTTATCACTTTGCACGCACCACCTCCATCTTAGAGATTTGGGGAAATGAGGACTCTCGCAAAACAACGTATACAATATAAGTGTATATATAATCCGGGCAAGGCAAGTAGCATGAGCCTCCTACAGCAGGCGGCTACTTTCTGCATTTAATTCCAGTCAGACTCAGAGACCACCCCACCCCAACCACAAAGCCACAAACTGCTCAGCCTGCTGAACCACTGCATCCGGTCACACACAACCAGGCCCAGGGACAGCGTCATCCTGCAGGCCATAAGACTGCTGAACTCTTGAGCTCCTGAGCTCATCACACGTCACTTTACCATTGTCACTTTACCTTTATACACTTTACATACTGTTTTACAAACGGTTACACCTCTGTGTATAAATATGTATATATATATATATATATATATATATATTTATTATTTCTCTATACATACTAGATTCCTATTTACACCTCTGTGTACATATATTACTTCATCATGCATATCCTGTATATACCACATCCTGTTTACATTCAGTTTTCCCATCTGAAATACTGTCTTCATCTAAATTACAAATTTACATTACAAATTTTCATTACTATTTTACATTTACTTATGTTTATATTTATTTTAACTGCACTATTTTATGCCTTAGATTATCATTTTGCTTTTACTTGTGTGATTTTCCCATTTATATATACATATTTTATGAGCATTGTTGAAGGAACCCGAGAACAAAGATTTTCGTTCAACAAATGACAAGTAAAGAACTTTGGAGCTTGAGTCACATTTATGGGAAATACGCCAGCTTGAAATAAACCATACATTTCCTTAGTGCTATTTTTCTATATTTGAATGTATAAATCTTTGTATTGGTCTCACTGGTCTGGGAGAAACTCAGGAAATTGGATTCAATCTTGTAGAAAGTCAGACAATATCAGCAATTTTAACAATAACTGTTAAAATGTAGTGCCATCTACTGTATTTTTGTGTGTATTTTTGGTTTCTTACCTTCCAACAGCACTGCCACCAGCGGTGTGCGATCACTGTTCTTGGTCTGCTGCACCAGCAGCTCTCCGTCATCCAGGACGTGAGTGACCGGGTCGCCCCATTTGATGATGCCGTTCATGATGTAGCTGGAGTAATCCTCCTGGTTTGTACCAAACGCCTGGATAAAAACACAAGGAAGGGTTAGGAACGGTGTTCAGCCTTTTCAGATTATAGGATTAAACTGTATTCTGCAAATCAGGGACATAATCTCTAAAAAAGACCAGGTACATACAGGTTTTATGTCATTGTTGAGGGATCCAAAGAAGTCACTTCTGGTGACCTGCAGCTT
>CAKAOI010028183.1:0-21984 GCA_916701655.1 Sebastiscus albofasciatus | reverse complement strand
AATATCTTACCACCACGCTCATAATCTGCAGCTCCTTCAGGACAAAGTCCACCTTCTTCTGCGTGGTCAGCGAGGCCAGGACGGCGTTGTGGCTCCTGCAGGCCAGCTTGGCGTTGTCGTACGAGTCCTTCGCCGTGATGAACTTCAGACAGGAGTTGCCCACCAGATGCCAGCTTTCACCGCACACGTTTTCTGGAACGGAGGGAACCGATGAGAAGTTGGTACCATAGAGACACGACTACAGGCTGGTAAGTTGACAACATGTCAATAGGGATGAACTGGGATCCATCTGCTTTGGTTATCCACCTTCATTACTATACTTCTATCCTCTCAATACTTGTTCCAAACTTTTTGTCTTGCAACCCTTGAAAACAACGCAGCGTCTACTAGGGCTCTACCGAATGTCTTTTTTTTTCTAATTCAAAGCTACCATTGAGGCTTTCGAAGAGAAATGCAAACTGTTCTTTACCTCAGTGAAAATGTTTTTGAAAGTCTAAACGCCAGCAAATATGAATTGAAGCAGAATATTTCGTTAGATAAAAACATGTGAATTTTGGAAATGATTATATCTCTCCTTTTTAAATAAATGTTGACTTTTGGACTTTACAACACTTTGGAGTTATTGGAAATGTTTGGATCACACGAGTCGGAAACAATTCTACGCAGCCACCACTGGAATCTAACTCTACAAATAGTATAATAATAATAATAATTATAATAATAATATTAGTGAAGCCTGATCTTTATCTGCAACTGTGCAGAAATACAGAGTTTAAACAGAATGAATATACCTGCAAACAAAATGAAAATAAAATAAACCATAAGCTTTGCAGCATTTGCATCCCTAGATCTCAGAAATGAAGTTGGTGCATGAATTGTTCTCATACCTGATTAGATAAGTGGCCAAATCTATGAACTACTTTACTGTTCCTCTGCCTGTGTATGTCTAAGTAGGTAAGTGTTTAATGTTCATTTTGGAAATGAAACGGTTTTATGTTATTATCGTTACCTGGCAGTGAGATGCACTCCTGGTTTCGAGGTTCCCACTGACAGTTCTGGTCCACAGCGCAGCTCTTGCAGCTGGTTTTCTTGTTGCACACGTATGAGGGGTTGTCCTTGGGGCAAACTTCAAACTCCCCTATGGCCCCCTGGGAAGAGAGAGCAGAAAATAACAGGCGTCAACCACAGATGCTTTATAACAAAAGATGACAAATTACAAGATGAGCCAATGGTATTCAAAAATGGCATTCACTTCCTGTCTCCTAAGAGGGCGCAGTCTAATGTTTCCATACTTTATTTTGCTGACATTAGATATTTACACAGCTAACAGCCATGTTTAGCATTGCAAAACTAGTGGGCTGTGGCAAAACCCACTGACTCTGCACCGTCTCCTTTCTGAACCATCTCTATGTGTCAACTCTTAGGACACAAAGAACCAAGATATTACATTTCGTGCTCCATAAATGACACTCACATCAATAAAATTCAACAAAATGTTCTAGATTCAGGAGATTTTGAAAAGACTGAAGTGTTTGTGGCCATAAGGAGAACTGTATTGTGTCCAAATTGAAATGTTTTTTCTTCTTACTGACAATGCAGCTGTTTGAGCAGAACTGTAGTCCAACAGACTGACCCTTATTACCCAAATATGTTAGAGACAAGTGCAGATTAGAGTCCTGGAGGAGACACATTAACTGTCATATTTCATCTAAATGAGCAGTGATTTAACCAGAGATTGACAAATCAGATTCAGAGTTGGAGACAAGAGCGAGCTTCATCAGTCCTTTATCTCATCGTTTCTCAAATTTGATGAAAATGTCCCAATTTATAAGGTCTAAAAACTCTGGGAGGAAACGAAAGGGAGGTTTTTCACAACTACATTGTGTATTGTGCATTCAATTCAAAACAGAATCAAATCTGCCAGCGCTAGTGGAGTTTCACTGAACAAGGAGACTACTTATCAATGTATTATAATAACTGCTACAAGTGGACACGCAGTTAGCCGTGATGTGTGACGTTAACATCGTCAGCAGGGTCAGTTTTCTCACCGTGGTCGAGGTGCAGTTGCTTCCCAGAGACACACACTGGCTTGAACACCACTGGCAGCCGTTGGTGTTGGCGGTGCAGCTGTAGCAGTCCGTGTACTGGTCACACCGCTCGTTATCTGCATCTGCAAAATTGAGGAAGAACATTGAATATAAATAGTTTTGCTCTAAAAACAATGTACAGATTTATGACAATTTTAAACCTGTCTGTGCAGCTTCCTGAAACCTTGTCTGGTGAGTAAAAGGGACACTTCATTTGTTCTGATATTATATTTAATATAATATCAGATTATAATAATATCAGGGGCGGCTGCTTAGAGTTAATAATTTACCAGACACCAGTGGTGGAGGATGAGTTTTAAATCCTTTACATAAGTAAAAGTAATCAATCTCAATGCAGATATTTAGCCCAATTTGAGTGTTACACTGTTAAATATCACATTTGTGTATTATCATTACTCATGCATTCATGCGTAAGTAACATTTGACTACTGTAGAAAGGTCAAGGTGGAGCTCATTTTAATGATTTTATATACTGTTGGGTAGTTTTACCTGTAACAATGAATCACATTTTATAAGCTCATCTTACGTAAAAAAAAGTAACTTAACGGCAGCTGTGAAATAAATATAGTGGAGACAATAGTACAAACAATCCCTCTGAATTGCACTGAAGTAGAAGTAGAAGTATAAAGTAGCATAAAATGGAAATACTCTAAGTACTAAGTACAAGCATCTTAAATTCGTACTGAAGTACAGGACTTGAGTATGTGTTTAGTTACTTTCTACCACTGCAAGAATTCACACTTTTAGGTCTGTTCTCAACCAAAGAAATGTCTTATTCGAGTAACACTTATACCGTTTTGTCGACTAATTGATGAGTTCTGCAAAGTTTCTCCACAAAGAATCACACAAAAGCACGACTATAAATCTTGTGTTTACCAGAGATGAGCCAGAAGTTTCTTCTTAATGTTTATCTACTGTTTGGACTATTGTACTTTCTCATTGAGAATCTGACCCAAAATGGAAGCACTGTGAATTTATTTATTCATTTCTCATTCTGCAGTTTAAGTAATTCGGATTCTGCCGTGAACCACAAATCAGTCAACACTTCCTGGACATGAGGTTCCTTCTGGGGGAAACTGGGGCAGGGTGACTGCCAGACAGTGGCAGCAGAGAAGCAGGAAGGCCTCCCTCGGTATTAAATGTGGCTGAAAGATATTCCGGGGCGCAGTTTCCATCTGCCGGCGCCTCTGTAGATGCCGACACCGGAAAATGAGACCGGCCGTGTTGAGGGGGAAACGGAGGATTTTTTGTGACAAATGGCAAACGGCAAACAGAAGAGAATTCTCAGCGGGGAGCGGAGGGACCTGTCTGAGCTGTCCCTGGTGATTACATCTTCCTGTCCCGTCTGACACACACACACACACACACACACATACACACACAGAGGGCAGTAAACCCTGAGAACTGGGACACGCTGTCATTATAAAGAAAATAACAACTTAAATGCAGTGAAATGTGCTTATAGGACACATGAAGAACACACTTATGCACACTCCCACATACACTCAGGTAATCATCTAAATGCTGAAGCTAACAACTATTTTTAGGGCTGTCAAAGTTAATGCAGTTATAACACATTAACACAAATATGTTTTAATGCCATTCATTTTTTTAACGCATGAATGCAACTTGTGATTTTTAGGTTGTAGCGGGCACAGTTTTAAAGCTAGCGTGAAGATACTGCCATCATATACAACTAGAAAACCTAAGAAATCCATTGGTACCAACCATGACATATTAACTCGTCACTAAGGATGTTAAATAACTATTAGAAAGAATGCAAGTTTCAGGCATTTCTGCATTGGCTTCACTTCTCAAACCCAAAGTTGTCCACTGCTATAGAGCCCATAGAGACAGAGAGCAACGTGGCATACTGAAAACCACGCCCACCAGAAGGGAAATGCCTGAAGCTAGTTAAAACATCAGATTTCAGCATGTCAAAGGATTGTTTTAGTACCCCACGTCTACCAAGGGTGCAGCTGATAACTAAAATCATGATGGATGATGAGGAAGATGAAGTCAGCCTCACATTCAGCAGCTGGTGAAAAAAAATAAAGTTGGAATTGTTTTTTTATTTTAGAAACAAGTCTTGCTTTTCCTTCGAGGCCAAAAAGAGGCTCGTCGCTGCCACCTTTATGTCTGTGCTATGACTACAGCGATGTTATGTACATGCATGCATCTTCTCAGAGCCTACGCACGCTGGATACTGTCTACCATGGAGCATTGAGATTTATTACTAACTTTAAATCCCTTACGCACCGCTGCTCTTTGTACGCTCGAGTGGGACGGTCTACCTTGTCCACCCGTAGACGGAACCACTGGCGTGTTCTTATTTATAAGGCTATTCTTTGACTTACATCCTTCAAAAAAATACGGGAAGTTACTGTCTTCGCTCACTGGACTTAATCCTATTACCTGTCCCCGAAGTCCGTACTGAACTGGGAAAAAGGGCATTAAAGTATGCGGCCCCCTCTTCTTGGAATCAGCTACAAAATGACCTGAAACTTGGAGAGCTGGTTTCACTGAATGTCTTTAAAGTGCTTCTAAAAGATTTGGAAGCAAGCACATCTGGTTGCAGATGTTTTGAATGCTGATGAATGTTTTCTCGATACCTTATGATTCTGTAATTTGCTCTTTGTCTTTCAATTGTTATGTTTGTTTTATGTCTGCAGCCGTGTAACCGTGCTGCTGCCGATCTTGGCTAGGACACTCTTGGAAAAGAGACTTTTAATCCTAATGAGTTTTTTTTTTTTACTCCTGGTTAAAGGTAGGGTCGACGATGTTGGAAAGCTAGCATCATTTGAAAGTAGCATCGCCTCAGGAGCTCCGTCTAAACCCCCCCCCTCCCCTCGGGGCTCCTTCCAAGGCAACGCCCCACACACACACATGCACGAGCACCGCCGCATCGTAACTACTTCACAGACACAGAGTGGAGAGAGGACCTCAACTCAACAACACTAACTCATGACAAGTAACCGCGGCAGTGCTACTGCAGGGCTGAGTTTTCTCTTCCATTCTCCAGTAAACTTGCAGCGGCGACGTGCTTTGAGTTCAGGTTGGTGCACGCCAAGGGTAGAGTACGAGCAGGGAGGCATCTGATTGGTTCTTTCCAAGCGGACCTCGAGGCAGTGATTGGTAGATATTTTTACAGGATTACAGCAGCTACAGATGACGGCTCTTTTCCGGTTCTTTTTCAGAGCTCATCAGTAACGGATCGCTGTCGGGGTGTAAAGACCATTTAACAACCAATATACCAACTAGTATTTACTGGAGAACATCGTCAACCCTGCCTTTAAATGAAGGTTATATACTAAAAGTAAAAAGTATGCGATTTGGAATGCACCCAACGAGCGTCAGGATCCCACAGTTTTCCCATTTTTCCTGCTGATGCTTCGCTTTTGTCTTCTTAAAGGTTCAGTTTTCCAGTTTGGCAGCTTATAAAAACTTCTGAGTTCTTTATTCTCTAGGCATGTTTCTGTTGTTTGCTAGCAGACGCAAGTGACAAGGAGGCACCTTCACACAATACAAAGTCAATGGAGAGCGATGGATTGTTTTCCCTCTCCGGTGTGGGCGGGAATTAATAGCGCTCTGTCTCCGCGGTGACATTTTCAAAAATCGTATTTTGTCTGACCGACATTTCAGAAATATATTCAATTTAAGAAAGAAGAAAGAAGAAAGCAGCAAAATCCTCACATGCGGCTGGTGAACGTTTGGCATTCTGGCTTGATAGATGACTTAAACGATTATCAAAATTGTTTCTGTCGCTCAACTAAAGCAGTTGATCCAGTTTCAGCAGCAACACAATCACACAAACTGAAATGACATCAGTGATAATGACAGCAGGACTGTTTCTAAAAGATGCATGATGAAGGCCATGTTTTCTACATTTTAACAACCTCACACAAAAAAACACCCTGGTGACACATTTCTTTGCCATTTTCTTCCTCCTCTGATGTGCAAGACTGCGTTGGCAGCCTGTGACAAACAAGCCGTTTCTGCCAGTTTATGCGTGCCATCGGACATCAGCGCTGTGAATGCAGATGAGTTCTGCAGACACTCGAGAAAGAGACAGCGAGGATCTAAAATAATCTCGGATTAGTTTCACACGGCAGTGCAGGATTTCAAAGCGAAAGGCGGTGTCACCTACATGAGCGTGTGTTGCAGGAGGCCGGTAGCTGCGGCGGCTGTTCGCTTCCGATAGCGTTGCTCTCCCAGGGCAGGCAGGTCCCCTGGGTGCTGTTCCAGACGCAGTAGATCCCCGGCCAGGCCTGGCTGCAGGACGCCGGGCTGGTGAAGGCGGCGCAGCTCGGCGAGGTGTACATGAGGACATCGCTGAGCAGGAGGCTGTTGAAGCCGCCGAACACGTACATCGCACTGCCGGGACAAAAAGAGGAAAGGTGTTAAGAGGGCTGCGGGGGGGAGGGAGGTGAGAAGATGTAAGGGATTCAGGAAGTAAGACCGGCCGATTTCTGCCCCGCAATCTTCCCCAGTTTCGACCTTTTGTGCACAATGAGAGCCAGAGAAGCTTAGACTCTTCTTCTTCTTTGGGCTTCAACCTGCCTCACAAGTCTGCTAAATCCCCAACAAGCGCTCTCTTCCTGTGCAGATGGACCTGACAGACCCCCCCTGCTGTGTGTGAGTGTGTGTGTGTTTGGATGCTGGCCTTTCTGAACATCTCTCTCCACTGGCCTCTGTTCAGCTGCATGGATTAGTGTGTGGCTGTGTGTGCCGGTGGTAGCGGCTGGGCAGGGCGGATGTGTAATTTGTGCCGGTCTGATCAAAAAGTCCCCTGGGATCACAGAGGGCACACTTCAAACTGTTCGCTCTGGACGTCCTGCTGAGTGCCCCGGATCAGGAGGAGGAGAACGTGGGAGTTTCGGGGCGGCCACATGAGTGAGCCGCTTCCTTTATTTCTCATTTAAAAGATGAGAGTCGTTGCGGAGAAGCAAAGGACGACCGAGACGATGAAAGTTTGTATGAAAGTTAGAAAAGTTAAAAGTGATTGTGTTGTGTTGTTTTGTTTTTTGTTGTTGTTTTTATGCATTACCCCAAAAATCCCCAACAGCCCATGAAACAAGGAATAATCCCACATTATTCATTATAAATAGTAATTATTATTTATTCTCAGACAGATAGCGCTGGTTGTGTGTAGAGGGTGTGTGTGTGTGTGTGTGTCGGTGTGGCGCTGTCCTGGGTGCTGAAACGCAGCAGAGGCGATCAATAGACAGCCCGTCTCAACAAAGCCAGGTCTTTTATTTTAGATGTTGACACAGGCCGCAGTCTATTTATTTATACATTTGTTTAAAGGTCATGTATACATATGAGCAAATTTGTTCTTATGGGCTATTGGTGTAATTTATTGAATGTGATTATTGCACATTTTGTAGCCGTTTCAATAAAAAGGAAAATCCTTGAAGTCAGATTTTGGTCCTCATCTCTCATTGGACAACGATAGCAAAGTAAAGTACAATATAAGTAAATAATGACCATAAGTTTGAGGAAAGTTTGACAGCTTGTGTTTCACCGTCGTCGTCCCCCTCCCACCGCCGCTTTAATGCACAAACTTACCGAGGCCTGACGACGTAAAAGGGATCAGGAGGCTCGGGGGGAAAACAAATAAAATAAAATCTAAAATACCGCTACCAGGCGCTCAACGGGAAGCTCTGCATGTAAAGACGCAACAGCAGCAGGGGTTTTTACTCCAACACAACCTGCCAGGAGAAAACAACTTTTTCTAGCAGCTAAAAAAAGCAAAGAGTAAAACTTAAAAATAAATTCTAAAATCAAGTGGAGGCCAATGCAAAGAGGCTTAAATGGGGTTTCTCTTATTTGTTTGACTTATCTGTGAATCACTCGCAACATCACTATTTTCCATTTAAAAAGGTACAGTATGCAGGAATACATAATACAAAATAATCCCTCTCAATCATCACTTATGTCCCACTAGACACTAGAAGTGTGTATTGTATTGCTTTGTTCTCACCAACGCCGCTCCCTCTCTTCATTCGCTCTATAGCTTGCTCCACCATCACTGCTCTCTCTCCCTCCCTTGCTCGTTGAGCTGAGAAGGGGAGGCCAACTTTGAAAGTTGTGTGTTTACAAACAGCAACCAACAACTGTTACACATTATACCTTTAACAGTCAAACTAAAACGTTGCCTTTGTCTTTAGAATAACTTCTTAGAGTGCATCTTTGCATGCCTCTCTGAATTGTAACCAATTTCCTCCGGAATACCGTTTCCTTTTTTTGTCCTCCCTATTATGTATTTCATTTTGTGTTCAAGCCTCACTGTAAAGGGCTTTGAAAGGTGTTCCTCCCAAATGAGAACTGTTCAAATAAAGCTTAATATCACCGCTCTAAAGACTGTCTATGGTTGCGTTAAATCTGAATCTGAATCTTTGGATCAATGAAGGAATGCTTGAACAAACTCTTAATTGCTCCTGAGGAACAGGAGTCATCAGTGAGGATTGACTCAAACAGGGCCGGTGATTCATGTTAATATTTGATGCGTTTCCCTACAACAGGATGTATAATTTAATATGGATCGCTGTGTCTCGCTCTGCTGGCGGTGCAGATAATGCTTACCGATGAGTCATCTCTTCTAGTCGCAGCGCCGTCCCCATCACAATCTATTTCATACCGCAGACTAATAATGAAATGTCATGTATGAACACACAAAGGATCATTTTCCATGGTAACAAGTTTTTTTTTTTCCAGTTATACCGTCTCTGTCAGTCGGCCTCGGTTGTAAGTGTTTGCCTTTTTTCCTCCACACAGTTTACAGTATGACGGGCTGACGTCAGAGGTTCTTTGTCAACAGAGTATGTGGGTGCTTTTCTGAATTAGAATACCGTGAAACAAGCACCATGCAACTGTTCCCCACATTTCTTTTAAAAAAGATTAAAACATTTGAAATGTTTTATCTGATCATAAATAAATGTTTTATAAAATGATTCATGTGATAATCAGAGAGCATCTGCACACTGGACATTCAGGATTATTTTATTTTAGGGCTGTCAAAGTTAATTAATTTTAACTCCACTAATTTCTTTAACGCATTAACACACGTTTTTTAGGTGGTAGGGGGCTCTGTTTTAAAGCTAAAGTGAAGATACTGGTATCATATGAAGCTAGATAACCTAAGGAATCCATCGGTACCAACCATGTCATACTAGCTTGTCGAGAAGGAGGTTAAATAACGCTCCAAACTTATGTTAAATTTTGGCGATGACTAACTGGCATGTCCATTTTCAAAGGGGTCCCTTGACCTCTGACCTCCAGATCAGTGAATGTAAATGGGTTCTCTGGGTACCCACGAGTCTCCCCTTTACAGACATGCCCACTTTATGATCATCACATGCAGTTTGGGGCAAGTCATAGTCAAGTCAGCACACTGACACACTGACAGCTGTTGTTGTCTGTTGGGCTGCAGTTTGCCATGTTATGATTGAAGCATATTGTTTTATGCTAAATGCAGTACCTGTGAGGGTTTCTGGACAATATCTGTCATTGTTTTGTGTTGTTAATTGATTTTCAGTAATAAATATATACATACATTTGTATAAATCAGAATATTTAGCCACTCCCATGTTGATAAGAGGATTAAATACTTGACAAATCTCCCTTTAGGGTATATTTTGAGCAGATAAAAAATGTGCGATTAATCGAGATTAACTATGGACAATCATGAAATTAATTAATTAGTAAATACTTTAATCGTTGTCAGCCCTAAATGATATCAATAGGCAGGATTATAGCTGCATTTTACACTACATGAAGTGGATTTCAGGGTCACATTTTTGGCTGCGTTAAAGTGACATTGAAGTGACCTCGCCTTGTTGTGTTTGTCCCTCATCAAGTGATGCAGCGTCGAAGGTTTTGATCCCACAAAGCAACAACATGTCGATTTTGAGAACTTCTTTCTAAATGAAATCCTCCAGTCAATACTTGTAAAAACACAGTTCTGTAATCTGCTCTCGACTTTTGTAGTTTCGTCAGCCAGCAAAGCTTTCAATTCATAACTTCAGACACCCCGTAATGAGCTTTACTTTCTCAGGAGCAACCACCACATAGTGGATATCAGAGAGTTAGCCTCTGCTGAAAGCGTGCAGTTTGAACGTCGCTCATACGCCCCGCGATGCAAACGCACAGAGATGTGATCATGAATAAAAGAAAGAAGACTGTAATCTCCCATAAGAAAAGCTGGTAGGTCTCATAATGTGAAACGTATGCATATGAAAAACTACATCCCGGCTCATATTTACATCTGATGCAGATTCGTACTGAACATGTTTGTTTGTATAACATGTCTTTAAATACCAGGAGTGCATAATTAAATATGAGTGGGCCTCGGTGGAAATAAAAGCTGTCATCCTGGTTTACATGCACTCCAGAAACAAGGTTACTGAGAGAAATCAGGTTAAGCCTGAACATCTGAGAACATGTTTATACGCACTGCAGATTTCTCCTCTCCTGACTCACTACCTATTTTAACCAAGAGATGTATATTTCCGATGTATTAGCGGCAGATTAAAAGGAAAGAAACAGCATCAAGTGTTAAACCACCATATCTTATATCATCAGTGCTCGTTGGCATTGATTTTACAAGTCTGTGGAACTCTATGGGAGGAATGAAATGCCATTAAAATGAATGCTGGTTATATAAGGTAAGATCCTTTGTTTTGTTTTTATCTTATTTTGTTTTCATGTCATTAATTCTCCGCATTACCCATAAAGCCTTTCTGTGCAGCACTCTGCAACTCTGCCTTTTACTGAAGTGCTGAATAAATGATTACCTGTCACTGAAGACTGCCGAGTGTCCGAAGCGGTTGACGTCGTGGTAGAGGTCCGGTCGAGGCAGCACCGTCCACTCATCACATGCTGGAATGAAAAGACGACAGAGAGGTCAAACCGTGCTGACGTGCTCCACACATTAAATCATACGTGTCTTCGGCACTTGGACATTCAGCTGACATGCCATGGGTGGTTAGCGAGACCTTTAACAGCTCATAACCTCGTGTCAATCAATGAGTCGGTCGGAGGCAAAGTGTCCTTGACCGAGACACCGAGGGGCCTGACGGCCACAGGAGCAGCAATCATGCCGGGAAAATGCAGCCAGGGATGCGTGTCACTGGCATGTGGAAATAAATACACCTCATAAAATATGGTTTCATGCGTTGAATAAAGGTGGTTGACGCTTGTAGTTCACAGCAAGAATTGTGAGTTCAATTCCCAGCCTTGGACATTTTGTTTTTTGTTGTTTTAAGATTGTTTTCAAAAGGCATTTTTGCCTTTTGTTTGATAGTTGAGTGAACAAATGCACCGAGCCAGGATCGAACCCGGGAAGACTGTGGTTTGCATCTTAGACAACTAGACCACAAAGATGTGCAGCCATCTCTTTGGCTCCCCTTTGGTTCTCTCCACCCACTGGCGGTTTATGAAACAATGGGCCCCTGGTTACAGAGCAAGCCCGCAAGAAGAGCGCTGGGCTTTGAAGCAAATTTTACATAGTGGCCAAATGGAATTACAACTTATGGGTCCGTCACATGATGCCATTGGGCCCAAAGAGACTCAGTCTCATGGTTCAGACATGCAAAATGCCCGAACACATCTAAAACGAAGAAGCAAGACACACCAACGTTATAGCTGTTAAACCTATTTTGTATTTTTGAGTCTCTTTGTTGTTTTGTGTCACTTTGTAATTGTTTTGGTCGTTTTGTAGTTATTTTTGTCTACGGTTGTTTTGCCCCCCTTTGTAGTCATTGTATGTCTCTTTGTAGTTGCTTTGTGTCTCTTTGTGGTCATTTTGAGTCTCCTTGTAGTTGCTTTGTGCCTCTATGGTTGTTTTGTGCCGCTTTCTGGTCATTTTGAGTCTCTCGGTAGTCATTTTGTGTCTCTTTTTTAGTCATTTTGAGTCTCTTTGTAGTTGCTTTGTGTCTCTTTGTAGCTGTTTTATTTCTCTTTGTAGCTGTTTTGTTTCTCTTTGTAGTTGTTTTGGTCTCTTAGTTTGTATTCGTTTTAAGTTTCTTTGTGGTCATTTTGAGTCTTTTTGTGGTTGGTAAGTGTCTCCTTGAGTGACATCTTGTAGGTGAAGACCAGGAGGATACTTTGGCTCTTTGGGCCTGTGCCCGGTAGGCCTGTTCAGTAATCCATTCACGCCTCAACCTGACTTCAGAAGGGAAAATAAGGAGACACAGAAACTCTAAAGTGACTACAGAGGTGTTTGCTCTGTTGTTTTGATCTTGTGATAGACTCGCAGCCTGATCAGGGTTTTTCCTCACCTTCCTCTAGGGTCGGGTTCTGGTAGCTGGATCCATTTCAGATCCGGTTCCTGGATTCATTAACATCTGATCTGTCGCCACCTGATAGCTTTTATTGCTCCTCCTTTTTTGTTATAAGCAAAGAGCAATGCATTGTACATAATTCATGTATATTCACGTAGAGTTAAACTTAAAATGACAAACATCACCCGCTGGTAGATGATGTCAGCTGTTGTTAATTAACAGCTAAATGATGTTGTCTGGCTACGGAGCTCTCTACAAGTAAGTCTGTCTCATTTCTCAGTTTGTTTTCAGTTAGCTGGACAAATTACCCAGCTGATTGCATCACATCAATCTTCGGAGAATCTCCCGGTTAAACTCGTATGCTTATCATATCAATGTTTTAAGCTTGTGGACTTATTAATTCTGCATTAGGACCTGCAGTATTTAAGAGCAAGCAGCTCGTTGAAAAGTAAGATTAATCTCCTCTGCTGCTCCGTCTCATTTTCAGCTTGTAGCTACAGGTTCTGGACATCGATTCGGCTGCTGTTAAAATCTGTAGTGGTTCTGTCTTCTTCTCAGCCAACAAAAAGTGACAACAGGTCTAAAATCTTTAGTCACTTGTTATTCATAACTTACCTGCAAATGTTTAAAGCTAAATGAATGAGATTCCATAAGGGATTGGAGAGGATACAGATCCGATAAGCAGATTTCTGCACTGGATTCATTTGATAAAATACGATTGAATGCCGATTCTACCTCCCAGTGTTGACGGGCCCAATGGGAACTAGATGACCCTGAACAGGAATAAGTAGGTGCACTATAAACGGTGATTTAGTGCTTTGCAGTGTCAAACGACAGCTAGACGTATAGGACAGGTTACAAGCAGGCTTGATTTAAAAGTTGAAGTTGTTTAGACCAGTGGTTCCCACCAAAGCCTTAATGTGAACATAAAATTGTAATGACTTCTACAGAAGAGGGATTTTTTTCTTCTTGGGCTGTTTTTAAATGCACCAAAAAGTGAAAGCATCCAGTATTTCACCAGTAAAGGTGGAACAAGAAAAGATAAAAGTCAGAATAGGTGAACATTATTTTGTGATACAGAAATCTATGTTTTTTCTCACTTATCCATTAATCATTTTGTGATGCGTTGTTTTTATTTTGGGACCCATTTGGGGTCCTGAGAACCTGTTTGGGAATCACTGCTTTAGATATAACCGTTGTTTCAACACTATTTCAATGACTATACTTCAACGAATACTTCACTCCCCAAAATGACCATTTGTATATCAGTCACTCGGCCCGTGTTACCTTGAATTCTTGAAGAAAACTTTGTATTTTGTGCATGCTTCTATGCTTAACGCAGAATCCAAGTCTTGATGAATTGAAGGTAAACGAGGGCCACGTTTAACAACAGCAAAACTATATCAAAACATCCGTTTACAAACTCTCACACAACTCGTGCAGTATAACCCATTTATACTCACTACTTCCCAAACACACACGTCTTAACTAAAACCTTACTATTTTAAATTAGGGCTGTCAATCAATTAATATATTGAATCGCGATTAATCGCAATTCATCACACATTTTTTTATCAGTTCAAAATGTACCTTAAAGGGAGATTTGTCAAGTATTTAATACACTTATCAACATGGGAGTGACAATATGCCATTTTCATTCATATATCTTGAGGTCAGAGGTTAAAGGAAAATGGTCATGCCAGTTTTTCCTCAACAAAATTTAGAGTTATTTTGGAGAGTTATTTAACCTCCTTCCCGACATGGTTGGTACAGATGGATGCATTAGGTTTTGCAGTTACATATGATACCAGTATCTTTAAAACTGAGCCGGCTACAACCTAAAAATCACAAGTTCCATGAATGTGTTAGAAATTGGTGGCGTTAAAACAACTGTGTTAACATGTTATTATCATGTTAACTTTCAAAGCCCTATTTAAAACACTGCCGTATAAACGGTCTCGTTATTCGTCTGTGCGAGTCAGGATGAGTTGTGTGAAAGCTTGTAAACGGATAAACCGTGGAGGCATGAGAGAAAACAAAGTTGTCTTCAAGAATTCAAGGTAACACTGGGCAAGTAATTGATATACAGATGGTCATTTTGTGGGTGAAGTATTCCTTTAAGTACTCTAATTGTGTCACTGAAATGCTGTTGAAACAACAGTTACAGTATGTGTAACCTAGATGTCAGAAAACTTTAATTTTGACAAGGTTCAGCCTGGTTTTAACCCAAATCTTGAGTGGCCTTGACCTCCAAATCATCACGTAAATGCTTACTGGGTAAAGAAATGAATGAATAAGTGTTATATGGGGTTGTGTTTAATTGAAGCTGCAGCAGTATGTGACAGCGTGCACCTGTCATGAGTCTGTGCAAACAACAACAAAAAGACCTGGCATGTGAGGCTGAAAGTCAAAGCTTGTGGAAGACAGAACAGTGACTGCAGTACATCACCTTCAGTCAGCACAATGCAGTGCAAGTCATCATGGTCTCCCAGAGGAGAGTGGGACATCTGTGAGAGCTCCACATTCACAGGTAGACACTGCCCTCTGGTGTCACGTGCCGGTACTACAGGTGGAGTGCATCGCCCCTCAGAGTGGGGGATTTATTATGACACCATCTACCAATGTCAGGACAGCGGACAGCCCTTAAATTCTCCTCTCTAATTGAGTTCAGCTTGTTAAGGAGGGGCGATTAGTTCTCGACGCGCGGCCCATCTCGACTGTAATTACCAGACAATTACAGAGCTGCTGCTGCTGACAGTGACCCTGCAGCTGGCTGGTGGGGGTGAGGAAAACAGTCTACTAGTCTTTTCTGTCCAATTACAAAATCATACAGAAGAGGAGGAGGAGAAAGAGAGAGAGAGGCAAGAGCTGAGAGAGGGAAAAACAACAATACTTGAAGTTTTTAATTTCCAAAGTTCGACTCAAATGTGAAGTCTCCGGGGAAATCATGAAAAACAATTTGTTTCCCGCGGTGACCGGTGTGAGATGAGTTACTCTCATTATGCCAATCAAGTGAGGACATGTGGTGAATGTTTAAACGGGACACTATGCGAAGAATTAAATTAAAACTGCGGCCTTCGCCGTCATCTGTTCTCCTCCACACCACTCCGATGAAAAAGGGGGGAGACGTTTGTTGTGGATGTTTCAGTCCCAACATGCAATTCTCATGAACAAAAGCTGGTTGCACAGGAAGGGGAGGGGAGGGGAGTCGCTTGTGCCCCTGAGATTGCAATTTCCCAGCCTGTCAATCACCGTCGTAATGACACAGAAATAACAGAATGTCCTGGGGCCATTTCGCAGCCTGCAGGGAATTCTGCCTCCCATCCAGACAGACTGAAGCCTCCCATTAATGAGCAGCTTATGACAGCGGCACTGCGGAAGGAGGCTGACTCAATTTACAACAATATTTGCAGGCAGTTTTACAAGATGAGGATGCCAAGGTACGCTTTTTCTGACAAAGCTGTGCTAACTTCTATTAGGACATATCAGAGAACTTTAAATGGGATTATAATTAGAACGCAAAAAAAAAGGTACGCCACAATCGACAACAATCAACGTTTGATCGTCAGATTTAACCAGCAAAGACAGAAAACACATTTTCTATCCTGCAATCTGCTTCTTCTGCACACAGATACACATGAGGGAGTCGTTCTGTACCACCCTCTCTCTCTGCTGTGTTACACAAACTGAGGGTTAAAGAGGGCCTATTGTGCTTTTGTGCTTAGTGTGTTCTATCGTTTTCTGTGCATGTAAAAGGTCTGCAAAGTTACAAAGCCCAAGGTCCAGGGCAAAGGGAGTTACTCTCCCCCATGGAAACACTGCTCCTGAACTGCCTAAAACGCTTCACTTGAACTCCCGCCTTTTCTTTCGTAACTTTGTGATGTCACCAAGTAACACATTTGTATAACGAAGAAGTCAAGAGTGAACTGCAGCTCGAGGGGATGTTCTACAAAATCTGATCTGCCAATTTCCCCCTAGAGACCTGGCTTTCTTTTATGGTACTGATAAATGTGAATAAAACACAGATATCAGGCACACTAATAAAATATCCTGGGACGTATTTCCTGCTATAACTCGCTCACAGCAGCAGCAGTTTTGAGCAGGAGAGTTAGAAGTTTTGAGGATCTGTTTGGGATGGTTTTCTGTTTGGTCAGCACAGCCTCTAAGGGGGCACTCAAAAGGATTTTAAAGTTTGTTTAGACAACTAATTATACAGGTTACCGACAAATCCGAGCAAAGTATTTGTATACCCGAACATCTCCTTCTAACACTATGGGCGTTCCACTGCTGCTATAACAGCCTCCACTCTTCTGGCTTAAGGCTTTCCACCAGATTTAGGAACCTGGCTGCAAGGATTTGCTCCCATTCAGCCACAAGAGCATGAGTCTGGCCGGCTACTGATGTTTGGTGATAAGGCTTGGCTCAGGTTATCACCTGTCAACGATTCGAATGCACAACACCAATTCTCAATGTATCGCATCCTCAATTTTCTATATTACTGCACATGGCTACTTTTCATCAATTAATCCAAGCAGTTAAGAAAAATCTGAACTGCCCTTTCAAAAATTAGACAACAACAGTCTACAATATAAAAAACTGCATCTTTTCAATACTGTGTGACCCACCTCAGTTCATAATCATTACAAAAACAAAATGTAAATCCTGCAGTGCATTACAAGTGTGCTATAATGCACAAAAACAAGGTTTTCACATTGCAGCTCTAAGACAGGGCACTTTCTGAATACACTGCATGAATTAGCCTAGCGACTAGCAGACTTTTCCTTACTCATAATGTTAGCTCTCCTACTTGCTCTAAGTCACTGCATCTCCCGACAGAATACCACGGTTGAATTTGCAGCCTACATGCACGTATTTTCAGCTCAACATTGTTGAAACAGAGCAGCTAATATTGGTAACGAGAGAGAGAACGGAGATCAGAGGAGAGAAACAACTGACAGTAAATAACAGCAAAACGCAGCAAAGACTCTCACTGAGCTGAAATAAATCCCCATTCTTCATTTATGCCGTGAAAGAACATCACGGCATAAATGCAGAATCTTCCACATCCACATTGAGTACATGCATCTTACAATCGAGAAATTTCACTTTCTACAATACCGAACTTTAATTGGAACTAAGGGAGCTAACGCAGACCACAAAAAAGTCTGTGAACAGGGTTGTCCACGTACTTTTGACCATGTTGTGTGTGTCTGTGAATATTCCTCTCTAATATCCAGATGATTTGACGTCATCATCAGAGTTTGATTGAAGCCAAACTGCACACAAAGCACGACAACCCTTTTGGAAGGCAAAACGTCTTCATTTGGATTCAACTTCCTCCCTTTTTCAATGAGAGCTGCCGGCCATTGCAGCACAGAACGGTATTAATATGCACATAAATAAGCCAAGAACCAATACTCAGCTTCACTTCCTCCATCCAGGAAAACCATGTCACATATGAGTGAATTCTGCCTGCAGATATTACAAATGTTAGTGCAGACATGCAAAACCACTAGACTGCTGGAAAATTTAAGACCAACATTATTGTGAGTAGTATGCGTGAAAAAGGAGCTGCGGTTTATCGCCGGTGTACATCAAGCAGCGACATCTGACCTTCTCCTGCTCCAGTGGAGCCGCTCAGTGTCCAACAACAAAACACTGCGGTTGTACTGAGCAGCTCCCAGGTGTGAGGCCGTGCGACTGTATGAATGTAAAGCAGCTCCGTGCAGAGAAAAGAAAAAAAAGATGATGCATGCTGAGCAGAAAAAAAAACAACCCTGAGTGAGGCTGAGGAAACAGACTGCAGGAGCTGCTGCTGCTGTTGTTGTTGTTGTGTGTTACTGACCCAGACTGTAGGCCAGGAAGTCGGAGGAGAAGCACTTGGCTCCGTGACTCATGGACGTGTCGTTGTGTGTGTTTCCTCCAAACACCAGCATGGTCCCGCTCACTATCACCGCTGTGTGGAGGTAACGGAAAAAGCCGCTGTCTCTCAGAATCGTCCTGCAAACAAACAGTGATGGTTTATTCACAGTTTATTCAGCAGTTACTTTCAGGCTGCTTAAAAATCATTTCATCTATTGTGGCAACCCCTACATGCTGTAAAAGGTTTTGTGACTAATGAGAGGAACTTCTTTGTAGAAAACGCCACAGAACTGACTTCCTGTTCCCGGCCATTAAAACAGCCTTTAACAAGACATAACGTTCAGTTTCCACAACAGAACTTCATTGCGTGGAACTCGTAATGCAAAGAGACAAACTGATCTGCTAAATTCTTCCCTCTAAACAAAACAGTGCTGTCCTTAAATAACAAGTAGCATGCTCAGTCTTCACAATACAGACGTCTAATATTAGCACACAAGTTTCAATGCCTTTTACAAAACATCCAGATGCAATGCAACAGGTGTGTGTGCAAGCATATCTCCTTATTTTGACAACATGAGGGTTAAAGTTACTTAACCACTGCTGACATTTATTTCAAATGTACGGAAGTAATGGAAAGAAAAAAAAGAAAAATTCTGATTAATGCCAAAATGTTGTTGTGTATTCAGATCCTGTTACAGAAGTGTAAATTGTGGTCTAATGTCATCACAGTAGCTTACTGTGTTTTAGGTTATTAAAACTTACAAGTGACGGAAATATCAAATGGTGGATTTTTTTAATAAAAACTAACTTTGTGGTTGATACAGAGAAGAAAAAAATAAACGGATGCCTTGAATGTCAGATTTGCTGCAGTGTAAAGTCAGACTGATGACTTCATTACCTATATTTACAGCTATATAGCAAATAAATAAAAAGGTTTTCAAAAGTAATTTAAAATGCTGACTTCTTTCATAAATTGCAGGAAAAAAAATCTTGTTGCCATTTGTATAACCTTGAGGAAATGACACAAGGTTCAAGGCACAATGTTATGAGTTTGATTAAACTAAAGTAGTTTTAGTTTGTTTGTGTTTGTGGTTCAATGAGAGAGAATTTATATCTCCTTTTTTTTGGTAGTGATGTATTATAGCTATAACGTTAAAACTGAAATTAATTTACATTCATTTTTATGAGATTTTTTTATGAGCCTCACCACTTCCTCTTGTCCACGTCGAACTTGTAGAGGTCTCCAGCGAGGCCGTACTTGTTGGCGCTGAAGGCCTTGTAGCCTCCGTGGATGTAGATGGCTCTGGTGCTCGGGTCGAAGACGCTGCTGTGGCCGTAGCCGCCTTGGACTAGAGCGCCGTCCGTGGACACCATGTTCCATGTGTTCCTGACTGGAGGGTTACAAAAACAATGTTTTACTGAGCACCAGAAAACTAGCTTGAAGTTTAACATAATTTAATGAAAACACCACTTAGAAAGGGAAGTGAAACTACAGCTAGGTTCAGAAAGGTCTCTTCAGTTTTTGGGCCCAGCAGGGATGAAGTGGAAGTAATTACAGCTCAACTCAGTTTACAGTGTTTTATTAGCGGAACAGAGTTAATATAAAACTTGTGTTATTGTTCCTAAACTGCATTACAAGTACAAAGTATCATCAGACTGCCATCATTCAGGTAATGATAACAACCAAATCACTTTCATTTGTGAGCAAATAGGACAAGCACTCATGTCCATCGGCCACAGCGGCAGGTTAATTCATCCCATTTTCTCAGATTGGCTTTTAGAAGACAACGAGACCTCTTAATTAAGTTGGGTTTCCTGCCAACGACGACGGCGGTGGTGGATTAGAGGAACACAGTCCAAAACTCGTTAACTTCATCCCAGCAGCTAAAGGTTGGGTGCTTAGAGCTCAGCAGCGAGGCTTCGGAGGTGAAAGTCCCGTTCATATTCTGAATCGAGGAATCTGATTATCAGTCGTAATGTCGTAACCATCCAAGGTTGACTCAGCGTGAGCTACGAGATTGTGAAACGATGGTTCATGTTCCTGTAGAGGCCGCAAGTCTGTATGATATCAACTGTGTTTTAAGAAAAACATGTTTTATTAGCGATGTCATGTCATCGGCCTCCAAAGATTTACATATTTTGAACTGCTGACAGTTGTTCACTAACACCAAAACACATCAGTGACCTTAATGGGTATCAAACTGTCATGGTCCTCCTGATTCATAAAGATCAATATCATTAACTAACTTCAGTTTTGTCATGTCGTCCGTTTGCCCCTGTCAGCTTCTCTTTATAGGGTATTTGTCTTTCGCACATATTTTATACATTACTGATGATGACAGATTGACAGATGACAGATGAATAGACCGGTAACAGATAATGATAGTCTACCGCAGCCAAAGAACTTATATTGCCAAGAAGTGAAAGTCAATCTCTCTACAACACTACGTGGACCTGCAGCTTCACAACTCACCGATGTTGTACTCCTGCACCCGGCTGATGTAACCGTACAGAGGACAGTGTCCGAACATAACCAACATGATGGGACCGTCCCCCTCCTGGAGGGGAGGCACGATGTGGGCCGAGTGTCCCACCACTGCATACTGCTCCTTGGGCCGGGGGCTCAGGAGGACCCAGGTCTGGTTCTGGATGTGGAAAACCCACAGCTGGCTGGACACGTTTCCCGTGGAGTCGATCTTTCCTCCGTACATGTAGATCTTCCCCTGGAAGAAACAGAGACAAACAGCGGAGCAGGATTAGATCATATATATATAGATGTCCCTTGCAAAACTAAATGAATGTTAGATGTGTTGAAACACACATGGTTTGTCCACATACTAGTCTAACTATCAGTACATACTGTAGTAGGCTAGACCAGAACTCATTATGAGTGAACCAGAGTGTGGAATAATTACACTAAGGCAGTGTTTCTCAAACTGTGGGGCATGACAGGTGGGGCGCGTGTGACTGGGGCGGGGGAATGTGATGCAGAATGAATGTTTTGACATCTTTTTCACAGCACAACAGTAAACAAATCAGCTCTTTATACATCCATGGTAGCATTGGTATTCATTCAGACAGGTAGTCTGTAGGTTTACAGAATGGACAGATACTTGAGAGGGACGAAAAGAAAAACAGATGATGCTTCAGAGACGAACGAGACGAGGTGCTCTGATGACAGTAATCAAAAGAAAAATATGACCAAGTAGAGCTGCTCAGAATAGTTTGAAACTTTATTCATAACGTTGACATTTGAATTATTTAGGGCTGTCAATCGATTCAAATATTTAATCGCAATTAATCGTGTGATTGTCCATAGCTAATCGCTTTTTTATCTGTCCAAAATGTACCTTAAAAGGAGATTTGTCAAGTATTTAATACTCTTATCAACATGGGAGTGGGCAAATATGCTGCTTTATGTAAATGTATGTATATATTTATTATTATAAATCAATTAACAACACAAAACAATGACAAATGTTGTCCAGAAACCCTCACAGGTACTGCATTTAGCATAAACAATATGCTCAAATCATAACATGTCAAACTGCAGCCCAACAGGCAACAACAGCTGTCAGTGTGTCAGTGTGCTGACTTGACTATGACTTGCCCCAAACTGCATGTGATTATCATAAAGTGGGCATGTCTGTAAAGGGGAGACTCGTGGGTACCCATAGAACCCATTTACATTCACATATCTTGAGGTCAGAGGTCAAGGGACCCCTTTGAAA
>CAKAOI010028182.1:0-21659 GCA_916701655.1 Sebastiscus albofasciatus | reverse complement strand
GAACTTCTCTCCCGTGTGCCAAGGGTGTAGGACAGGGGTCTGCACATGCATCTCTTTAGCTCCTCTCCAGTGGCTCCCTGTGGATTTTAAAAATGGAAATGAATAACTGTTTTTTGTTTACATTTTAATGTATTAGAGTATTAGGGCAACATTGAGGGAAAAAAAAATAAATCTGAGATTTCAAGAATAAAGTCATAATATTATGAGAATAAAGTCAGAATATTATAAAGTAGTAATTTTACATGTAATATGACTTTATTCTCATAATATTCCGACTTTTTTTCTCCTTAGAGGGACTGTTTGTAAGAATTAGAAATGCTTGTTAACAGCGACACCTGCGGCTGTTAAGTCAACGAAAGTCAGCGTCGGGCTCGCGCTTGCTCGCTCTAAATAGACATGAACGAGCATCGGTCAAAACAGTGAGGTGACACACGTCAGCTAAAACCACAATATCACTCTATATTTCAGCTGCTTGGCAGTAATGTTAGCTGACCAGACGAAGGTCTCTCCATGAATCAATGCTGATCCTAGTGTTGGCTTTTCCTGCCTCAGCCTCCCGACCGCAGCCGGAGGGAGACACCGATACCTGGTCGCAGATGATAACGTTTCTTGCTGCGGAGCCCCGTCACTTCAGAAGACACAGAAAACCTCTGTTGGTCTGGAGGAGCTGCAGCAGTTATTTCTGCACAAAACTGTACATTCACTAGATATTCTCAGAGCTACGAAGTCTTCTGCAGTGTGTAGTGTGTGCGCATGCACGTGAGGTGGAGCGAGCTGAATGAAGGCAGGCAGAGGAGCAGAGTACAGCAGAGACTCCGGCGCTGGAGACCAAAGCTACGGTCTCTCCGCGGCCTCCGACTGCGGCCAACACTGTTTTGCAAGACAGGCTTCACTAGATACAACTTTGCGGTTTAGGTGCTTCTGTGTAGTTTGTGTTGGGAGTCTGAGTGTGAACAGCATAGCCACACGCGAGCGTGCATATCCGAGCACGCATGGGAAACCAACCCTGGTGATTTATATGTGTAAGAAGTTACAAACAGTCCCTTTCAGTTATGACTTTATTATCGTAATATTATGACTTTTTTTCTCGTAAAGTTATGACTTTATTCTGGAAATATCAGATTTTTTCCCCCTCATTGTGGCCCTAATACTCCGTAGTACATTTGCACTTTGGCCCTCACTGCATTAGACTTATGTACTATATACTTAGACTATAAACTGTGTTACCTTCATCACAATGCTCAAATGTTTTGCGGCTCCAGACAGGTGTTTTCTTTGTTGTTGTTGCCTAAAATGGCTCTTTTGATTGTAAAGGTTGCTGACCCCTGGTTTAGGAGAACTATGGTGGCCGACACAAAAACATGAAAACGCATTTGGCCATATATAGAGTCAGCGTTTTGGTTTATCAGTTCTGCGCTACTGTAGAAACATGGCTGCTGGCTCTGTGAAGAGGATCCGCTCCCTATGTAGACATAAACGGCTCATTATAAGGTAACGAAAACAACACAATTATTATTTTCAGGTGATTATACAATAAAGAATACATACATTAAATGCAATACACAAATATTATATTCCAATTTCTGCCAATAGATCCCCCCAAATGTTACAGACGTTTGACATAACACCGCTCTTTTATACCATCTCTGTACAAATCTTTGCTGTTGTCTGGTTTCCTTGCTCTCACTGAGAAGGTCATGTCAAAGAAGATGAATCATGCTTGTGCCACTGCTGCTGACATTCTGCTGCCATTGCCCTGCTGAAAAAAAAAAAACTGAACAAAACAACTGAAAGGAAAGAGGAGTCGAAGTTGGATATGTTTGGCTTCCATGGCTTTTCATCATGTTCCTGACCTCACTCACTCAGACGTAATATTCATCTATAGTGAAGCCCCTAGGGGGCTTTCTCCAGCTTTTACTGTGTGGTAATACCTTGGCACAGTATCCCTTTGAATTCTGTTCATATTGTATAATTACACACCTCACGATTTACATCCAAACCCCAAGGTTCAGTGCCAATGCAGGAAGTAATGTGTCCTTTATGTAGTGAAGTGGAAAAAAAGAGGTGCGGGAGCAGGGGGTGGGCTGGCCGTCGGGAAGTTCGGGAAGACTCCTGAACGGCCAATCCATTCCAGGCCGTCTAGCAATTGGCTTGAATGACTTCATGTCACCACTTAAAACGCTTGTTGCCCTGACAGAGGACCATTTCTGCCCCATTTTGTTACTCTGCATATTATTGGTGTACTGATTTGACTGATAATATATTAATTGTAATGCTTCACGTTTTCTTCACATATTTTCATTAAACTTTGAGATAACAATAATCAAATCTTCTTAAAAAAAGAGACATCCAAGTCCTTTATTGAATCAGTACATCAGACTGACAAGCGGTCTACGCAGGATGCCTTTCAGGCCTTTTTTTGAGTCTTTTGTCTCATACTGCCAGCACAACTTGCTCTGCTATTTTGGTGGACCGTAATTCATTATTAATTAGCAGTATATTTTTGGCATCGTTGGGCAAAAATTCCATAATAACCTTTCAGCATATTGTAATTCAAGTGTTCTGAGAGATAACTAGACTTCTGCTCCTCCTCATGACTCTGTTTTCAGGCTTTAAAAAAATCTAGCCCGTGACGGGAGACTTTGACCAATCACAGGTCATTTCATTGAGAGAGCATTCCTATTGGCTGTGCTTCGGTCATGTGACGGGAACTTGACGTTCCTTCACAAGATTTCACAATGGCGGCCGTGTAACAAACTTTCTCATTCTACAGCTAAACCGTGCACTACAAGATGATTCTGAAAACATCTGAGGAGAGAAATAGACATTAACGTAACAGAATATTGATTCATATCTGATCAGCGCTGTCTAGTTTGACCGTTCGGTCGGAGTTCGCGAGTGATTGACAGCCGGCTCTCATAGACAGCAGCTGGACGGCAGACCTCAGATCAGCTCTTACTGCTTCCTTTCCTCGGGTCTGTGAAATCTCGCAGATGCCGTTAGGAGCACCGGAGGACACAGAGGAACATGAACATGAACATTTTTCAGGTTACCTGTTTCATGTACTACTGTCACGATATAGCGACCGTTTTCTAAAAATAACTTTTTTAATCATATTTGCTCCAATCACTTACTTCAGCTTTAAAGTGTATGTTCTTTCATTTTCTACTACAGTGACTGTGAGTGGCTCTGAGCTTTGCCTACGTGCATCTGAACGTGGCGCCACTACTGTGGCTGAAAGCTTGCAGTGTAGACTTTTGCAGTTCTTCTTGGTCAAACAGAAGTTGACTTAACAATGACAGTCTTTCTCTAGCGTCAGCCGAGTAGGTAAGTAGCCTTAAACCTAAAAGAGTTAGAACAACCAGTACCATTTGTGTTCATTAATACCAGACATGCCGGAGAGGAGAAGGAGCTCATCTCCATACATAACATTACCAACAACTTTTTTTTTCCACCATTTTGCACCAATGTTTGTAGCTGCTCCATCAAAACTCAACACAACGTCATCTAGGCATAAATACAACAGCAACGTTGTTGTAAATGGATCAAAAATTATGACGAAATAACTACATCAAGATGGCGATTTGTAAAAAGTTTGAATTCAGGCTTTGTCAGGTCTGTCCGCAAGACGACCAGCAAAATACCTTTAAAATGCTTGTTTTCTGAATGGAGTTCAGATTGATCAGTGCCGGGCTATGCTAACATTGTAGCTACTCCATCAACACTTAACCATAACGCCATCCAGGCATAAATACGGAAGCGACATTGTCTGTGGTTTACAGTCTGTGGGACTGTTTGTAACTTCTTAGATGTATAAATCATTGCAGGTCAGTGTCTCATGCGCACTCACATGTGGCTACGCTGTTCAGACTCAGACTCCAACACAAACTACACGGAAGCACTAAAACCACAAAGTTATATCTAGTGAAGCCCGTCTGTTAAACAGTGTTGGCCGCGGTCAGAGGACGCGGGGGAGACTGTAGCTTTGGGCTCCAGGGCTGGAGTCTCACGTGCGCACACGCCACACTGCAGAAGAGTTAGTAGCTCTGAGAATATCTAGTGAATGTACAGAGGAAGTTTGTGCAGAAATAACTGCTGCAGCTCCTCCAGACCAACAGAGGTTTCCCGTGTCTTGTGAAGTGACGGGGCTCCGCAGAGAGAAACGTTATCGTCTCCGACCAAAACTCCAGTGTCTCCCCTGTTCCCTCCAGCCGCGGTCGGGTGGCTGAGGCAGGAAAAGCCAACACTAGGATCAGCACTGATTCATGGAGAGACCTTCGTCTGGTCAGCTAACATTACTGCCAAGCAGCTGAAATATAGAGTGATATTGTGGTTTTAGCTGACGTGTGACACCTCACTGTTTTGAGCGATGCTCGTTCATGTCTATGTAGAGCGAGCACAAGCAACAGGACGCTGACTTTCGTTGACTTAACGGCCACAGGTGTCGCTGTTCACAAGCAATTTCTGATTCTTACATAGAGTCACTTTAAAAATGGAAGCCAATATCGCAAAGGAGAATATGGATCAATGAGCAAAAAAAAAAACACAATTCGACGATCAGTCGACGATAGGCAAGACTTGACCGATCAGATTTGACGAAGTAAATTCTTAGTCGGGGACACCCCTAATATTTACATAGGTTCAGCATTGCTGCAGGCCGTCGTATCAACATCTAGTCCGTGTCAAATCGTTGCTAAGCTGTTACTTAGTCTCTCGTATGTGGAGTTTTGCCATATAATCCATATCTGAGTTACTCCAAAAGCTGCAGGCATACAAAGGCTTGTGAGCTGCACTGGGGAAGATTGCTGACATTTGAGAGAGCCGGTTGTAATATTTTGTCATTTCGCATTAAATGCTGTGCTCGGGGATCACGGTTGCAGTCGAGTCAAATTAATGGCAGGCAGCTCAAGAAGCAATATGATCTTTCCGCATCATGCGACTGATCTTTTCTGTTCAAATTCAACACAATGGCTGCTGTTATTCCGGGACAGCTTTTGAATATTGAATTTCAAAGCGCAGCTCGTCTCCCACTGAGGCTGAGCTGCTCGAATTAAATCAACGGTGTTTCGGCGTTCACATTCCTTTTCTGTGCTCTCTGATAACGCTCCTAATTTAGCACCAGTCAAAGTGTTTTATCTTTAGTGACCAATCGAGCGTCGCCTGTTTTAATTTTCAGCCCCATTGTGATGGTGTGAGATCCATTTCACATAGCTAAACATTTAGAGATGGAGGGGATGAGAGAAAGAGAGCGAGGAGGAGAGGGATGGTAAATAACTTCTGTTTTAGAAGCACCTACAGTATCTGAGGGCCACCTACTGAGCACTATCAACGTTGTAGTTGGGTGTATATGTGTGGTCTGCACTATATTACATAATCATATGTGCATAGAATGTACTGTAATGTTTGTGTGAGGTGGAATTAAATGCGTGTGAAGGAAGATTTAGTTACTATCGTTCTACTGAAGCTGTCCATTGTTGTACCATTTTGGCTGTTGTGCAAACTATACTATAGTGAACAAATTAAAAAAAAGTGTATATATATATATATATATATATATTTCTTGTGAAATATGGAATTGTTTTCAGCTCTAGCCTCATTTAATAATCACATGTTACAAATTTACGAGTCAAGCTTAAAGGTCCCATATCATGCTCATTTTCAAGTTCACACTTGTATTTCGTGTTTCTAATAGAACATGTTTACATGCTGTTATGTTCAAAAAAGAAATTATTTTCCTCATACTGTCTGCCTGAATATACCTGTATTTACCCTCTGTCTTAAACGCTCCATTTTAGTGCATTTCAACGGAATTGCGACGGAATTGCATTGCTAGGCAACAGTTTGGGTCCATGTTTACTTCCTGTCAGCTGATGTTATTTACATACACTGCAACAGGAAATAAACTGGGACACATTTAGAATGTTTACGTTTAAAACCGCGTAATGGTCTAAATATTGTATATTTGTGACATCACAAATGGACAGGAATCCTGACGGCTTTTTTCGAACGTGCTTTCTGAATACGGGCTGTGTGTATTTCTCCGTATATTGAGTGTTTTGATAGTTTAACAGTATTTTATAAAGCACTTAAACCTGCTTTATAATATAAAACACATGAAAATCTCACTTTTTACAATATGGGACCTTTAAAGATTACTATAAAGAATAAATTACATTATTGGTAGAACTGGTGAAGCAAAAAAACAGACAGGTTTTCTTGTCGTCACTGGACTTAACCGAAGAGAAAAAGCAAAGCCGTATGAGAGCTAATATTATGATTTATATGATTATATATATTGCCACAGACTAAAAATATGCCATCTAACCAATCTACAGATATAAAAATTGGCACAAAAATGGCATCAAAGTGTGGATGAGATGGACAGAGCCGTACAGGTTGTTGTAAATTGACCTATAACATAGCACTAACTGTCAAATCGGACATATTTCTTCAATCAACGAGACAAACGTTAAGTTAACTGCTTCTGGCAATATCCATCCGTTATCCATTATCTTATCCTATTCAGGGTCGCAGGGCTTCTGGCAATAGCCAGTATCTAATTTTTCAATCAATCGGCTACGCAGTTTCATATTTTGTCATTTCTCGCAGGCTGACAAATTTTGTCACCTGTAACCCAACAGGAAAGAAGTCACTCTGTCTTATTGCATCTTTCATGAAAGGAGAGGTGGATTTTCATAGAATCCTCTTTGCCCAGTACAGCTTTAAAAGTGCCTATCAACATGTCTGCCAGCTTTCTTGCTGCCACAGTCTCAGCTCTTTCTTGCTGTTCAACACTGGAACAGATGCCCTATTGTAACTTTCTCCTATTGTCGGCCTCTCCTTTTTTTTCCCCTGTCTTTCTTTCCCACCCTCCCTCTCCTTCTCTTCGTCCTGTTCCTCTACTTTTCTCTTGTAAGCCTTTAATGGTGATTAGCTGTGCCGCACTGAATGTGTCCCTGTGTTTCCTCTCTCGCCGGGAGTACAAGTGCTGTCACTGAACTCGGTCCTGCGCTGTTAACTGAGCTATTGATTCACCTCAGATGAATGGTGGGGATACAGTATGGGGATGTGGTTCAGGGATACAAGGTAGTGTGTATGTGTGTGTGTGTGTCTGTCTGAGTGGACTCCTGTTACCAATGACGAGGCTGTGACAGGGCTCTGGATCCAACACACTAGTTGTTTCTTAATGTAGAGTTATGTTTGATAATACACATACACTCACAAAGGCGCAGTGTATTCACCCTCTTGGATCCCCATACATATAATACACAACGTTACCCACTCAGATGCCCCCGGTTCAGCTCTTTGTATGTCTGGCCTACTGTTCTCAGTTGACTTTGCACAAACAAGCATAAACTGCTAAGTGTCTGCTAAGTGAGCTGAAAACATTATTATGCAACTCATCAGCATCATCGCGTGCTGAAAAAAGTTGAGACCAGCTCAATTTTATTTGTAGCGCGTCATGCCCGTCACGCAGCGACAAGTGTCCGGCGTCAGTTTGTAGCTTCGTGTCACCGACTTCCATTGAAAATGACTTGTAGAATGTTGCGGTGCCGCTCGTAGTGTGAACACAACTTAATACTGTTGCTACTACAACTACTACTACCACATCTGCTGCTGCTATTAATACTGCTGCTGCTGCTGCTGCTACTACTAATACTACTGCTTACGCTTGGGACACGCTGGGCACGTCAGCAGCATGTGCAAATAACAGTAATAATCCACGATTAAATACCGGTACTTTATTCATTCACGGAGCCCTGCAAGTCACTGCATGTTCTACAACACTGTCCTGTACCTGTTTCAGAATAAAAGCCATGTGTTAACGAATGAAGGAATTCTGTCCACAGAAAAAAATTTGAAATGTAAGCAGGAAGTGTTGAGTTAAAAATAAATCTTTACTTTTTTCAAGTCTGTGACATATTCTACAGATACAGACATTGAAACTGTAGTAATGTTGCTGGTATGATGTCAAGATACAGTCAAAAGATCACTTTCACTGTCTATTTTTGCCATGAACGGCACACAGGAAATGTATGGCCACAAGCTCCGAACAGCCACATCCCCTGACAACTATGCAAGCGGAAATACCAAACAATTGGCATTATAGAGATAAACTTTCAAGTCACGTAAAAACAAATAAAATCCCAAAATAGTAACAATAGAGATCCCGCTGACACCAGTGAATGTTGATGCCGACGCATGCACCTCATATTTACAGAGGGCACCCGTTTAGAAAGGGGTTCCAATTTTTGGTTTCTTAGCTTCAAGGAAGTTATTGGTTAACATTCATTTGAATACAAACGGAAAATCAACTTGCAGAACGTTTAGACTTGCTTCAGTCAGGCAATTGCTCACAGTGAACATCATGTCCGCATTTATTACCTCCGCCAAGGCCGAAGGCTTTGGAAGGAGGTTATGTTTTCAACGTCGTTGGTTTGTTGGTTTTGTTGGTTTGTCCGTTTGCAGGATTACTCCAAAAGTCCGCCATGAATTTGAATGAAATTTTGTGGAGGGGTGGGGTGTAGCACAATGAACAATCCATTAGATTTTGGTGATCCGGATCATGATCCGGCTTCAGGAATCTTTTTTAATAACTCCTCTCAGCCTGTGCATTAACACCGCAGGCTTTAAGACATGCGCAGTGTAACTGATGACACCTTCATGATGCGTCACCCAGCCTCTTTCCTTCTGCCTGCAGAGAGAGGGACGGAGCGAGAGCAGGGGGTGGAGATTGGGGGACACACCTGTAGATTCTGCGCTTTTTTAACATTAAATTCTGTGAAATTACAGCCGAGTTCGAGCAAAGCACACGCTTTAGGTGAGTTTTATTTTGTTTCTGTCCAGTTTGAATGAAGTGTTTTACGATGTCCCGCTACATACAGCTGATCTCAACATAAACAAAAGTACACGTGGAGGATGGTGCAAGCGGAATGGAGAGGGGGGGGCCATCATACTCGGGCAGCTAGGCGGAGGCCTGTGCTCTCCGAGTGCCATTCTAGTTTTTATTGACAATATGAGAGTGTTGGTTTGTGGTAGTGCATTGCAGACTTTTCAAATCAATCTTCACCTACAACTGCACTACAGCTCTATCATCATCATCATCATCATCATCATCAACAGCTTTCAGCTGTTTATACAGGAAGTGTAAGTTTTATTTTTTTCAGATGGTTTGATATCCTTCAAGTCTGGTTAGGTTTCGTTACAACACGGATTTGTTGACAGAAAGCTGCTCAAAGTGGAGATGCCCGGGGCACTCTGCACTGTGGGACCTGATGTCAAACTGTCATAATGACACCACCATTATAATACATCTAAAAGTGAAAATAATAATAATAATAATAATCAGCTTGTTAATTAGCTGGTCTCACGTCCTAATGGGACACACTTAGTGTGTATTAAAGTCATTGGAAAGGTCAACCAGTTTTGCATGTACCTGTAAAATTAAGAGAGGTGCTTAATTAGAGCTATGAAGATATGAGTCATTCATAATAAGACCCCACTCATTTCTAGTACAATGAAAGGTCTCATATAGTGTTCAGTTTACTGATACCTACACTCACTATTTGGTAATTTTAGAATGTTTAAAGTGTTGTGCTAAAAGACAAGAAGTCCAATAACTTCTGACTGGTGTATGATGTCGTGAAAAATTTCAGTTTACTGACTAATGGTTACTTGTCTTCATGCTTATGGATGAGTAGGAGAAAAGGCCGTCTTGTCCACTGTTGGCATATTATTTTGTCCTCTTAGAAAAATATCACCTTCATGCTTAATGGCATATAAAGACAGACGAGCCTCCTCCACTGTTGGCGATCTGTGGCTGACTTGGCAGCGTGACCGCAACTCATCGTCATCACTTCCTTTCAGCTTTGCTTTTTTTTTTTGGGCATAGCATCCCATATCTTTGCTTTTTTTAATTCATGATGATTTTTGGACTTTACGCTGACATTTGGTTTGTAATGTTGTCTTTAAAAAACTGAAGGTCAAAAGGTAGATCAGAGACAGATCTGTTGAATGTGCCCCGCAGTTCAATTCAAAGTGTGAGTATATGCTTGTACTCATTCCTAGTGGCATAAAAATGAGAAACCAGACTCATCCAGTGCTGGCAGTCCACAGCCTGCTTGGCAGCCTGACCACAGCACATCATCCCTCGCTCAGCTTCTGCAGCTCTTCTCCAAATATATATATTTTTTCTCTTCGTTTAAGATTGTTTGCCTGTACATTTTTGTTTATACCTTGCCCCGAGATCCTCTTTAATGTTTTCTTCCCAATATCTTTAAGTGTGACCAAATGTGAGTTTAAACAGAATAAATTAATTGAGTTGTCAATTATAAAGGTGATATACCTGATTTTACCCCCTAGTTCGTGTCTTTGCTGTTACTTTATATTCCACTCAGCTGGGAGTGGTACTTTTGGTACCATCTTTTTCATGTTAGGGCTGGAAGAATCTTTGCAAGGTGATCATTGAAAATTCGGCCAAAGCCCTCGTTGACGGAATACATTGACATTCACACACTTAACCTTAATCCTATCGACTGGGGTCCTCGCAGGTCTACTTTTTGTCATATCTCACATGTGCTTTGTTCTATAATTCCAATGTTTCATGTCTTTATCAATCAAATTGTTTTCTGTTTTAATTAGTATGTTTTAAAAAGACCACTGTATAGGGTTCCTCGGGGACCCATGTCAGAGGCACCCAATTGCAGCCTTTGCAGGTCAAATATTTAATACAGACCAGATAGTTAAAGTGTTTGTCCTAATTTAAAGTATCACACAGTATCGGGGGGGGGCTAAGTTACGCTTGGGCCAGACTGCTCGTGTGAACAGTGCATGGCGTCTACCTCGCTGATCTGCTGTGTTTCATGCCGTTGGCGTCCACACTGGCAGCATTTCTGCTGCTGGGCTGCAGCTGTCAGCTCTTTCTTTCTACATAGAGTTTACCTTTCATAATGGCCATTTCATTTCATTATAAATGTCATTTATATTTATTTTAGACAGAGAAAGGTTAAGAAGAGTGTGGTAACTCGTAAATAATAGTAATAATCCACAATTAAAACCCTGTTCTCTATTCATTCATGGAGCCGTGCAAGTCTGCATTTCCTACAACACTGTCTTGCATATATTTTAGAATAAAAGCCTTGTGTTAAATCTGGTGAAGGAACACCAAGTTCCGGTCACATGACCGGAGCACAGCCAATAGGAACGCTCTCTCAATGAAATGACCTGTGATTGGTCAAAGTCTCCCGTCACGGGCTAGAATTTTCTAAAGCCTGAAAACAGAGCCATGAGGAGGAGCAGAAGTCTAGTTATCTCTCAGAACACTTGAATTACAATATGCTGAAAGGTTGTTATGGAATTTTTGCCCAATGATGTCAAAAATATACTGCCTACTGAAGCTTTTAGGAGCTAATTGTGATTCATTTTGGGCGCTTTTTCTGAGGGATAGGGCTAGAGCTTATCTTTCCTAAGAATCTTCAGAAGACATTAATTACATAACTAATAATGTTTCGAGAAGAAACAAGTTAACATTTTGCTTATGTTGAATATGTTGGTAGGATTAGGGTTAAAGCTGCAGTGGGTAGAATTGGAGCAAATATGATTAAAAAAGATTTTTTTTATAAAACGGTCGCTATATCGTGACAGTAGTGCATGAGACAAGTAATCTGAAAAAAATCATGTGTCCTCTGTGTCCTCCGGTGCTCCTAACGGCATCTGCAAGATTTCACAGACAGAAAGAAAACAACCAATCAGAGTCAAGCTGGAGTCTGCCGTCTCTGAGCAGCTGTCAATCACTCGCAAGCTCTGAATCAATATTCTGTTACTGTAATTACTATTTCTCTCCTCAAATGTTTTCAGAATCATCTTGTAGTGCACGGTTTAGCTGTAAAATGAGAAAGTTTGTGACCCGGCAGCCATGTTGAGATCAGCTGAGGTAATGCCAAGCACCGCCCACCAGCCGGAGCAAACTTTCTCATTTTACAGCTAAACAGTCTCCGGTCACGGGCTAGATTTTCTAAAGCCTGAAACCAGAGCCATGAGGAGGTGTGCAAGTTTGGTTTTCTCTCAGAACACTTGAATTACAATATGTTGAAAGGTTATTATGGAATTTTTGCCCAATGATGCCAAAAACATTCCGCCCACTGCAACTTTAAGAGTGCAGTATCTTATCACCGGGCCCATGCCATCACGTGGCAAAATGCCGCACAAAAAGTGATGTTGCCATTGTTTGCATTTGTCATTAAAACCTGCAGGTACCCCCTAACCACATGCTAGCTCATCATCTTACAGATTTCAGCACCAATTGGTGTAAATGAGGAATGTTGACTGGGAATTCTAAGTGAAGCTGAAAGACAAAATTCTGAAACTTTTTTTTTTTCTTCACCCAGCATTTGGCAAAAGAAAAATGACCGGCTAAAATGTCAAAATGTCCCTTAAAAATATTTTCGTCAGCATGCTAAGGAGGCTTCTGGGATGATGAGCAATCTCATCATGCACAGCGTCCCAGACTTCCAAGCTTTCACCTGGACTCTCATCTCTGTCTCTCTGTTCATATTCGATGGCTTCTACTTCACCCGAGCTCAAAACCCAGCTTAACAGGAGGCAAAGTATTATGTCCCTTTTCATGTAAAATCTCATTAAATTAGTTCACCGGCTTCTGTGTTTTTACCGTCCATTTGCCAGATGTTTTTTAGTGCATTATCATTACCTTTTTTCAACCCTCTAAACTTTTTTTTCTGCCAAAACATTGTGGGAGTCGGGCATCGAGCGGCTGTCCTTTGCTGTGAGGTTATTGATGACTTGCTAATGAAAGGCCTATTAAAGGCGAGCATATTGATCCGCCGAGGGGCCTGATGACAGTATCATTGCAACGGGGACACAATTGAAGAAGACATGCACTGCCAAGAGGCCGAAGAGCGAGGATAGAATAATCATTTTCTATGCCGCTCCACCCTCCATCTCGCTATTTATATTTTAAGTTAATATCTGTGTTATGTTTCTCTTCCTGCTTCATATCGCATTTGCAATTCAAATGGCGGTCATCACATGTAAAGTGAGTCAGTAACACTGAGTCAATAGCAAACTATAACGTCGTAGTTTACAGTGATTTATGCTAACTTGATTCCTGTCTGGCCCTTAATTTGTCGTGGCCACCCTTTAGTGGCGGACCCACCGAACAGATAAGATGACTGCATATGGATGAGCCAATCATGCAAAGACACTGAGTTTGTTGAGATATGACTATAAAGAACCCGTACTTTATAGTAGATAGTACTTCCCTGTTCTTCTGCGTCAAGTAGTGGCTTAAAATCAACAACCTTTTTGGAAATGCACTCATTTGTTTTCTTAATGCGAGTTAGATGAGAAGATCGTATCGATCTTACCATCGAACTCTCTTCGAGCATGTGAACAAGGGTAGGTCCACTTAAAACCACATCTCACCGTCTTCCTCAACAGATACAGTTTGCTCAGCCAGGAAGTTAAGACTGATTTGTCCGTTTCTAAGATCAAGAACAAGAACACATTGAAACACAGTGGATTTAGATTTCCATCACTTACCAGAAAATATACTTTATTTTCAAAGTAAAAACAACAAAATATATGATTGTGTTATTCTCCCCTCTTGTTATTACACCATCTTAACACTGCAATGCTCACCCATTTATTGCAAAATTGCTTAAAGTTGATTGTGAGTGAGCAAACATGTTCAGTCTGATTGGTGTAGTAGGCCTACAGTAAGCAGTCAGTGGCTACAAAAAGTCGAACAAAACAGAAATGTGTATATAAGAAACATTTCCAGTTGACTGCTGTGGTGAAAAGACATGTAAACATTTTGACCAGTGCGGCTCACACCATGACAAAACAATTTTTCATTTCGGTGCCGTTGGCCAATTTACTGTCACAATAACTAAAATGTTTTGGGGTGACATGCAATATAGTTGTGATGTCCCATGAAACAGTTGTGAAATCCAAAAAATGAGCCAAAGGGATTGAGAAGAACTGTAATTATGCACATGGAGGTCCTATGGATTATGAAAATATAGATAAATGCAATACAACATACCTGTAGTACTGTAATGTAAATGTACCTGCGATTATACAGACTTATACATTACATCTCATACAGCTGTACGAGCAGCACCGGTCTCAATGAATGTGTTATCAAGCACGGAGCAGCTTCTCAATTTCTACCCCTTGCTTCACATGTGAACAGATTACTGTGGAATGACTCAAAGGTGCAATCCAAGATCTCCTGTTCCCTTTCTCCTTTCAGAAATAATGACACCACCTCATCGCTGCATTATGCATAAAAACTACTGCATAAAAATGACATAAATGAATGAAACGAATTATATATGAACATAAACGTGAACAAATGTATAAGACATATATAGTAATATAAGAATAAATGTGTATATATATAAGGAATAATTCTAAGATGTAAACGTCAAATTAGAGCACATCTGAGAAGGTGCACACCTTAAGACTCGCCCTGGACCGCCTCCCTGTACTGCTCCCATTGTTATAGAACTACTACAACCAGTTTCTCTCAGACATTGCCCAGATCCAGCGTCCAACCCTTAACAAGGAACTGAGCATGTATGACTCACTCTTCACACCTACAATGAATGTTATTTCAGAGCCAGATTGCTGCGATGTTGTTACATGTAACTATAGGTGGTTATTTGTCACACCTGCTCATGCAAGAAAAAACAACTGAAAACAACAAAAAAAATGGCTTTAATGAATCTTAGCTAGCCCATATTTATAACACCATAACAACATGTCAAGCCCTTTCAGAGAGACACCGGCAGACTGAGGTTAAAGGTGTGTGTTTTAAACACTGAATGACATTACGCTATAATAAAACATAATGCAGTCCTTAATGTGCAAGAGTAAAAACATTTAGCCCATCAGCAGTCCCTGCCAGATGAAAACCCCGTGTGTTAAGATTAATCCAAGAGACTGGTTCTCTAATTGAAAAAAAAAGAGCATTTGTTTTCAATAACCAGTATAATTAAAGCTGCAAGCAGCGATGAATGGGCCATCGCACCTTCCCGCATGTCAGGGGTACTGGCGGGATGCCGGTCCAGACACTCGTACATTTCAGTGACCATCGGACACTGCACTCGCAAGTTAGACGTTATTTCCTGCGTGGATTGAGTAGCGCAGGAAATGACGTATTGCAATTTTTAGTCACCACTTCCTGTGTCCACTATGTGGCGCTAGAGAACACACGCTAAACATGTTGCTCATTATCAAGCGTAGACCACACAATGTAAATTCCATGTGAATCGGATGATGTTTGTCACATAACGCTGATTTCCTGTCGCCAGTAGGTGGCGCTATGACTGAGTCAATATTGCCACGTAAATGTCCTCAGGCCTGGACTCTCATGAAGTTGGTCAAGTTTAGGGCAGGTTGGAACAAGTACAGTCGAGTTACGACAGTTTGTTTTTCAATGGCGAATCGTGTAAATTCTCCGCCACGCCACGTCAATGTCGTTTCATAAAACCCTCAAGATTTGAACAACTTTTCATCACAAAGGGGTTAAGATTGTACTGACCGAATCTGAAGTTGATCTGGTTTAAATCTGCAGGAGGAGTTTGTTAAAGTACAGAGCCTGAAAATAGCCAAGAAAATACACGAAAAAAATCACAGAAAAATTAAAAATGTCCGAATCCCTGTTGGGTTTAGAGCGTGGTCCCAAGAGACTTTCGGTCAGTGCTCGGGCCCTAATAAATGAGATAAACATGTCTAGGAACATGGTTGAACTATTTCTGGTATGCGGTAAAACAGAAGGTAGCACTCTGTTTTTAAGTGATTGTATACGTGGTTGATATTAACAAGCCAGGTTGTAAACCCTAAAAACAAGACTTTGACGTAAAGGTTTAATACCATTGACGTGCGTCATAAGAGCTCAAGATGTCAGACGATGTCCAACAGCAGAAACCCTCATTAAACATATTAATATTTATTCAGCAACTAAATTACTCTCAGTTACAATTGAAATATTGAATTCATTAAAAATATCTGTTACAATACTGTTACAAGTACATCTACTGCTGCTGCTCGTACTACGATTACAACCACTACTACTAATAATACCACTAGTAATAATAACTAGAATGGCACTCGGAGAGCGCAGGCCACCGCCAAGATGCCCGAGTACGATTGCCCCCCCCTCTCCGTTTAGGTTGCGCCATCATTCAAATGTATTTTTGTTTATGTTGAGATCAGCTGTACGTAGCGGAGCGTCATAAAACACTTCATTCAAACTGGACAGAAACAAAATAGTTTGACCGTTTGGTCGGAGTTCGCGAGTGATCGACAGCCGGCTCTCATAGACGGCAGCTGGACAGCAGACCTCAGATCAGCTCTTACTGCTTGTTTTCCTCCGGCCTGTGAAATCTTTCAGATGCCGTTAGGAGCACCGGAGGACACAGAGGCACATGATTTTTTTCAGGTTTCCTGTTTCCTGTACTACTGTCACAGTATAGTGACCGTTCTATAAAAATAACTTTTTTTAATCATATTTGCTCCAATCTCGTCTACTTCAGCTTTAAACCTTTATTTTCTAACCGTTACCTCCCTCTACATTTCTGAACATCCAGCACGATGTTGGAAACAATGCCGGGACATGACAAACGGTACAGTATATGCATATCATAAGCCTCTCACATGCTTATTAAGCGTCTTTTTCCCAAAGTTCCAGAAGGCTTTTTTCTAACAATTATAACGGTTGAGTTGAGAACCAAAACATAAACAAGTAATAATCCAAAAGAATATACTTTCACAAAGGCATACTCAGTCACACATAAACTGAGAGCACAATGGCATTTTAATTCATTCCCGCAATGAATAAACATGTGCTTACCATACCGTGGCAACAGAGAGCCGTGTATTAGCTGTGTGTGTGTGTGTGCGCGTGTGTGTGTGTGTGTGTGTGTGTGTTTGGCATTGGCATTGGTCTCTTGCTGTAATTCACAGTGGTTAGGTTTTACACACTGTATCCAGACACACATACACACACACACACACACACACAAAGAGAGAGGCAACAAAACAGGTTAGATGAGTACAGGTTAGAGAGGAGGAGGAAGGACTATGCTAATGCCGGTACACAGAGAGAGAAGTGAGCATTCAGGCAGACAAAACACAGTCTGGGGCAAACTAACAGGTGTAAAGGTGAGACACTGAGGGCAGGCGGCTATACTGTAGACAGGTGAACAGTCAGAAAGGTGTAGGTAAACAGTCATACAAGTAACCAAGCAGTGTGTTTTGTAGGCAGTAGGCAGAGTGTCAGGTAAACAAGCAGGCAGCTCTCCCCTGTCTGCTGTGTATTAGCTGGAGAAACACAGGCGGCAGCAGCAGCAGCATAGAAAAGAAGCGGCCTTCATCCTCTGCAGCCCTCCCTCCCCCCCCCTTTGAGACATACACTGAGGCAACTACTGGGGGGCGCTCAACCAGCTCCGCTTTGCAAGGTAAATGTACACATTCAGTTTGCTTGAACTGGGTATGTGACTGTTTATGCATGCACTGCGTTTGTCCTAAATTGAGATAATTAGTTTCTTTCTTTTCACCCATCACCGGCTGTGTTTACACGCTGCCAGTCACTGCACACAAGTTAACAATATCGTTACCTCCTTTATAGGGATGCACCGATATCGATACCAGTATCGGGTCCGATACCAGTATCGGGTCCGATACTGTGCTCATGTACTCGTACTCGCAAAACAGCTCCGATACAACGGCGCCCATACCACTTTACAGCAGCCCGACTTTAACCTCTCATCTCGCTATCATGTACGACATCAAACTCTGCCCCACAATGCAGTGCGAGTTTAATGGCTGAAAGCTAAAGTGGAGGTAGCGACAGAAACCCAAGTTTCTCACATTTAGAGTTTAGTGGGTTATTGCAGTTCACTTTAATTTCTTTCCCGAGTAACCCAGGTGATGGGAGCTGATAGTGAGCGTGTACGTGCACCGGTTACCATGCGACACACCGCACCAGGCCGTTAACCGTGCGCAGTATGTATTTGTACCTCGCCCTCTAGAGGATTGTCCTCAGCAACATTCATTAACAAAAGGGCCAGAGGGACAGTAAAAGGACCCGCAGTACAATGTTGCCTACCTGCTGTGGTTTTGTCTTACAGTGTTTTGCATGTGTCAGGGGTAGTATGTACACACACGTGCACAGAGAACACGGGGGGGTGGTATTTAATTTAACAGGTGTTGTGGCTGCAGGCATCAGGTAGCACTGTATCCCTCTGTGTGTGTGAGAGAGAGAGAGAGAGATCTAAAATATTACTCATTCATCTAAATAAAAAGGAGCACAGAGGACCAATTCAATAAATGAGCACCAAAAGTAATTGTTATGAGAGTGGTGAGGGTGACGCTCAGCAGTGGAATGCTACTGTGTACAACTTTTACACTTTTAACTGCACAATTTTATGGTACTTGATCTGTTTTATGCTACTTTATTCTTCTATTAGACCACTTTTCAGAGGGAAATGTTGTTAATTTTTACCTAACAAATCACCTTTACTTTGCAGATTCAGATTACATGCATAAATATGACACATTGCTATAGATTAAAATACATCAGTATATGAGTATATAGAGTTGTTCAAATTTTGCTTAAATATTAAAGGAGACGTATCGTGCTCATTTTCAGGTTCACACTTGTATTTTGGGTTTCTACTAGAACATTAGAACAACGTTTTAATGTCCAAAAAAACACTATTTATCCCCTACTGTCTGTGTGAATGTACCTGTGTTCACCCTCTGTCTGTCTGAGATGCAAACGTTTTAGCGGCTGTCTCTTTAAGACTGGCGGCTGTATAGTTGTGACATCACAACCTTACGCAAGTCCCGACGACTTGTTTAAAAGCACTTTCACAGTATTTATATAGCACCCAGACCTGCTTTATATTGGAACTTTAAATGGAATAAAAAAATATCTATATTACGTATATGATTATATGATATGTAATATAAGAGGACGAGTAGGTAATGATGAATTGGATGGATGAATAGTAATATAGCAATCTGAAAGGAGACATTCTGCAAAAAAAGTACCTTCACTTTTGAAACATGAGTACACTTTGCTTATTATAACACTTTAACTTAAAGGGTCTCTCTAGTAATTTCACTTCCATAAAGTCAGGGACACTTGCAAGAATATTTTTTTTTAAAAAAAGAATAGTCACAATTGATGCAGCAGAGGCTGTGATACGCTGAGTTTTAGTCAGTAGGCTATGGGTTGAGCTCTGAAATTGGATCCTACATCTCCAATTGTGCAACTATACAGTGTCTCTTCACTAGACCCTCGTCTCCTAGTAACTATCCGTGGCTCTTATACTCTACACATCCAGTTTGTAGCGCAGGCTTTCTCTTATAACTCTGTCATCTCCAATCGTTAGCCGAGCTGATTACATCATCAGGGTGATTTTCTCTGAATTTGACAAAGCTCCTCCAGAGCCATAGAAGTCATCACACGACTGAGCAGCACTCCCCGTGACTTGTAAACTTTTTTTGTAAAGTTGGTATAACTACTTAAACTTTATTATATTCATCATATACACACGGGTACATACATTAAATTTGACATCTGCATTTTAACCCATCCTAAGGAGCAGTGGGCTCCATAGGATGCACCAGGGGAGCAACTTGGGGTTCAGTGTCACGACAGTAAGAACTGGGGATCGAACAGGCAACCTTGCGGTTAAAGGACAACCACTCTACCCATTGAGCTACCTTTCAGTTACAGTTTGGAAGCAGTACTTGGATGGACTAATAATCCCCCAATGCTCAAAAAAAGTGCAACAATGGCTGGAGCAAACCCGCCCAAAAATCAGATTGTTGTCGTCTTTCTCTTTGTGGATTTGGTGTATCTCTACCATTAGTCCCTAGTCAAGCTAAAAAAAAAAAAAACTACTATACCCATAGTGCAACTAACAAAAACTTTAGATTATCCCTGCCTGGGAAAATATTTTCTTCATCTTTTAAACACTCTTTCTCCGACTTGACAAAGTTCCTCCAGAGACACCGAAGATATCCTAATTATGTTTTCACCTGCATTGGTTGGTTGGTTTGTTGGTTTGTTTGTTTGTCTGTTAGCAGGATTACTCCAAAAGTCAGAGATGGATTTGAATGAAATTTGTTGGAGGGGTGGGGTGTGGCACAATGAACAATCCAATAGAGTTTGGTGGCGATCTGGATCATGATCCGGATTCAGGAATTTTTTTAAGGATTCCGATCAGCCAGTAATTAATGACCTGTTGATGACGCATGACTCCACCTCGTTCCTTTGGGGGGAGGGGAAACAAGTACATTGATGTTGGAAAGAGTAACGACGATGGTTTAGGTGAGTTTTATTTTGTTTCTGTCCAGTTTGAATGAAGTGTTTTACGATGCTCCGCTACGTACAGCTGATCTCAACATAAACAAAAGTACAAGGGCATTGTACTCAGGCACCTTGGCGGAGGTCTGCACTCTCCGAGTGCCATTCTAGTTTACAACTGTATTCACAGGCTGATCGCTATGACTAGTAAACTGAACTATAGTGCTGTATGTGTAAAATCAATGGAGGTTCCCTTTAAATAACATTTGAAACATGTTTTTTTTTTTTTTTTAAATTCAAGCATAGTGGCATTCAGTGGCTTTACACTGTATTATTGCTATCTTAGCTTAAGTTAAGGATGCGAATACTTCCTCCATCACTTCTGATGCATATCTAAACCATGAAGCAAAGGATCCTTTTCATACCATTCACTGTGACCTATACAACGGCAATCTCATTCAATCTCTTTTTTTGTGTTCCTAGCTTGGGTGTTACATTTTGATCAGTATTTGCCAACAGCCAAATTCACCAAGGAGCCACCATATCACCAGAGGAAGTGCGAGAATAAGATGCAGGTAGAGAGAGAGAGAGAGGTGGGCAGACTGAAGGGAGAGACACGGAGAGAAAGTCCTTCCACAGTGGATTACTAATAGAGCTCACCTCATATACACTTCAAGGCTAGCCACTCTTCCTGAGAATCAGTTTGTGTAGTGTCGGGATGAGGTGGATGCACATACGCAGTAGGTCGCCTTTACACAAAGACTCAATAAATCCTGAACAGTTCAGTGCAGACGAATCCTGAATGCACAAAGCTTGTTGGAAGGCTGAATGAAGAGAGAAACATCACATGGTTTTGACAGTTACAGTAAAATAATAGGTTTCACAGTTATGTCAGAAATCTCCTAGCAACCACAGCAATCCAATGAAGAACTGTCTGTGGCCAAATAATCTATGAGAGTACAGAGGTATGGATGTTGATTTGGTAATGTTTTCAGTCGTAGTGAATAGGTTAATATGGTACATTTTTGCCATGCTAGTTGGTTGCTCCATCACTTTGGTCCAGAGTGAAATTGAGAGAGAGCCAGTTATTACAAACAGCATGAGTAATTTTTCAACTAAGGCCAACCAGCCTTGAAAAACCAGGTGTAGTCAAAATGATAGGGATTCAGTACAGTGATTGGAGTTTAGTGTGCCGTACAGATAGAACGATTGGATGGATTGCTTCGAAATTTGAGGCAGTTGTCCAAGGCATCCAGAGGATCTTCATGACTTTGTTGATCTCCTGATTTTTTTTAATCTTGAGCCATCATCAGGT